>OY720194.1:12548452-12558452 GCA_963082885.1 Parascotia fuliginaria | reverse complement strand
CTAACCTAACCTAACCTAACCTAACCTAACCTAACCTAACCTAACCTAACCTAACCTAACCTAACCTAACCTAACCTAACCTAACCTAACCTAACCTAACCTAACCTAACCTAACCTAACCTAACCTAACCTAACCTAACCTAACCTAACCTAACCTAACCTAACCTAACCTAACCTAACCTAACCTAACCTAACCTAACCTAACCTAACCTAACCTAACCTAACCTAACCTAACCTAACCTAACCTAACCTAACCTAACCTAACCTAACCTAACCTAACCTAACCTAACCTAACCTAACCTAACCTAACCTAACCTAACCTAACCTAACCTAACCTAACCTAACCTAACCTAACCTAACCTAACCTAACCTAACCTAACCTAACCTAACCTAACCTAACCTAACCTAACCTAACCTAACCTAACCTAACCTAACCTAACCTAACCTAACCTAACCTAACCTAACCTAACCTAACCTAACCTAACCTAACCTAACCTAACCTAACCTAACCTAACCTAACCTAACCTAACCTAACCTAACCTAACCTAACCTAACCTAACCTAACCTAACCTAACCTAACCTAACCTAACCTAACCTAACCTAACCTAACCTAACCTAACCTAACCTAACCTAACCTAACCTAACCTAACCTAACCTAACCTAACCTAACCTAACCTAACCTAACCTAACCTAACCTAACCTAACCTAACCTAACCTAACCTAACCTAACCTAACCTAACCTAACCTAACCTAACCTAACCTAACCTAACCTAACCTAACCTAACCTAACCTAACCTAACCTAACCTAACCTAACCTAACCTAACCTAACCTAACCTAACCTAACCTAACCTAACCTAACCTAACCTAACCTAACCTAACCTAACCTAACCTAACCTAACCTAACCTAACCTAACCTAACCTAACCTAACCTAACCTAACCTAACCTAACCTAACCTAACCTAACCTAACCTAACCTAACCTAACCTAACCTAACCTAACCTAACCTAACCTAACCTAACCTAACCTAACCTAACCTAACCTAACCTAACCTAACCTAACCTAACCTAACCTAACCTAACCTAACCTAACCTAACCTAACCTAACCTAACCTAACCTAACCTAACCTAACCTAACCTAACCTAACCTAACCTAACCTAACCTAACCTAACCTAACCTAACCTAACCTAACCTAACCTAACCTAACCTAACCTAACCTAACCTAACCTAACCTAACCTAACCTAACCTAACCTAACCTAACCTAACCTAACCTAACCTAACCTAACCTAACCTAACCTAACCTAACCTAACCTAACCTAACCTAACCTAACCTAACCTAACCTAACCTAACCTAACCTAACCTAACCTAACCTAACCTAACCTAACCTAACCTAACCTAACCTAACCTAACCTAACCTAACCTAACCTAACCTAACCTAACCTAACCTAACCTAACCTAACCTAACCTAACCTAACCTAACCTAACCTAACCTAACCTAACCTAACCTAACCTAACCTAACCTAACCTAACCTAACCTAACCTAACCTAACCTAACCTAACCTAACCTAACCTAACCTAACCTAACCTAACCTAACCTAACCTAACCTAACCTAACCTAACCTAACCTAACCTAACCTAACCTAACCTAACCTAACCTAACCTAACCTAACCTAACCTAACCTAACCTAACCTAACCTAACCTAACCTAACCTAACCTAACCTAACCTAACCTAACCTAACCTAACCTAACCTAACCTAACCTAACCTAACCTAACCTAACCTAACCTAACCTAACCTAACCTAACCTAACCTAACCTAACCTAACCTAACCTAACCTAACCTAACCTAACCTAACCTAACCTAACCTAACCTAACCTAACCTAACCTAACCTAACCTAACCTAACCTAACCTAACCTAACCTAACCTAACCTAACCTAACCTAACCTAACCTAACCTAACCTAACCTAACCTAACCTAACCTAACCTAACCTAACCTAACCTAACCTAACCTAACCTAACCTAACCTAACCTAACCTAACCTAACCTAACCTAACCTAACCTAACCTAACCTAACCTAACCTAACCTAACCTAACCTAACCTAACCTAACCTAACCTAACCTAACCTAACCTAACCTAACCTAACCTAACCTAACCTAACCTAACCTAACCTAACCTAACCTAACCTAACCTAACCTAACCTAACCTAACCTAACCTAACCTAACCTAACCTAACCTAACCTAACCTAACCTAACCTAACCTAACCTAACCTAACCTAACCTAACCTAACCTAACCTAACCTAACCTAACCTAACCTAACCTAACCTAACCTAACCTAACCTAACCTAACCTAACCTAACCTAACCTAACCTAACCTAACCTAACCTAACCTAACCTAACCTAACCTAACCTAACCTAACCTAACCTAACCTAACCTAACCTAACCTAACCTAACCTAACCTAACCTAACCTAACCTAACCTAACCTAACCTAACCTAACCTAACCTAACCTAACCTAACCTAACCTAACCTAACCTAACCTAACCTAACCTAACCTAACCTAACCTAACCTAACCTAACCTAACCTAACCTAACCTAACCTAACCTAACCTAACCTAACCTAACCTAACCTAACCTAACCTAACCTAACCTAACCTAACCTAACCTAACCTAACCTAACCTAACCTAACCTAACCTAACCTAACCTAACCTAACCTAACCTAACCTAACCTAACCTAACCTAACCTAACCTAACCTAACCTAACCTAACCTAACCTAACCTAACCTAACCTAACCTAACCTAACCTAACCTAACCTAACCTAACCTAACCTAACCTAACCTAACCTAACCTAACCTAACCTAACCTAACCTAACCTAACCTAACCTAACCTAACCTAACCTAACCTAACCTAACCTAACCTAACCTAACCTAACCTAACCTAACCTAACCTAACCTAACCTAACCTAACCTAACCTAACCTAACCTAACCTAACCTAACCTAACCTAACCTAACCTAACCTAACCTAACCTAACCTAACCTAACCTAACCTAACCTAACCTAACCTAACCTAACCTAACCTAACCTAACCTAACCTAACCTAACCTAACCTAACCTAACCTAACCTAACCTAACCTAACCTAACCTAACCTAACCTAACCTAACCTAACCTAACCTAACCTAACCTAACCTAACCTAACCTAACCTAACCTAACCTAACCTAACCTAACCTAACCTAACCTAACCTAACCTAACCTAACCTAACCTAACCTAACCTAACCTAACCTAACCTAACCTAACCTAACCTAACCTAACCTAACCTAACCTAACCTAACCTAACCTAACCTAACCTAACCTAACCTAACCTAACCTAACCTAACCTAACCTAACCTAACCTAACCTAACCTAACCTAACCTAACCTAACCTAACCTAACCTAACCTAACCTAACCTAACCTAACCTAACCTAACCTAACCTAACCTAACCTAACCTAACCTAACCTAACCTAACCTAACCTAACCTAACCTAACCTAACCTAACCTAACCTAACCTAACCTAACCTAACCTAACCTAACCTAACCTAACCTAACCTAACCTAACCTAACCTAACCTAACCTAACCTAACCTAACCTAACCTAACCTAACCTAACCTAACCTAACCTAACCTAACCTAACCTAACCTAACCTAACCTAACCTAACCTAACCTAACCTAACCTAACCTAACCTAACCTAACCTAACCTAACCTAACCTAACCTAACCTAACCTAACCTAACCTAACCTAACCTAACCTAACCTAACCTAACCTAACCTAACCTAACCTAACCTAACCTAACCTAACCTAACCTAACCTAACCTAACCTAACCTAACCTAACCTAACCTAACCTAACCTAACCTAACCTAACCTAACCTAACCTAACCTAACCTAACCTAACCTAACCTAACCTAACCTAACCTAACCTAACCTAACCTAACCTAACCTAACCTAACCTAACCTAACCTAACCTAACCTAACCTAACCTAACCTAACCTAACCTAACCTAACCTAACCTAACCTAACCTAACCTAACCTAACCTAACCTAACCTAACCTAACCTAACCTAACCTAACCTAACCTAACCTAACCTAACCTAACCTAACCTAACCTAACCTAACCTAACCTAACCTAACCTAACCTAACCTAACCTAACCTAACCTAACCTAACCTAACCTAACCTAACCTAACCTAACCTAACCTAACCTAACCTAACCTAACCTAACCTAACCTAACCTAACCTAACCTAACCTAACCTAACCTAACCTAACCTAACCTAACCTAACCTAACCTAACCTAACCTAACCTAACCTAACCTAACCTAACCTAACCTAACCTAACCTAACCTAACCTAACCTAACCTAACCTAACCTAACCTAACCTAACCTAACCTAACCTAACCTAACCTAACCTAACCTAACCTAACCTAACCTAACCTAACCTAACCTAACCTAACCTAACCTAACCTAACCTAACCTAACCTAACCTAACCTAACCTAACCTAACCTAACCTAACCTAACCTAACCTAACCTAACCTAACCTAACCTAACCTAACCTAACCTAACCTAACCTAACCTAACCTAACCTAACCTAACCTAACCTAACCTAACCTAACCTAACCTAACCTAACCTAACCTAACCTAACCTAACCTAACCTAACCTAACCTAACCTAACCTAACCTAACCTAACCTAACCTAACCTAACCTAACCTAACCTAACCTAACCTAACCTAACCTAACCTAACCTAACCTAACCTAACCTAACCTAACCTAACCTAACCTAACCTAACCTAACCTAACCTAACCTAACCTAACCTAACCTAACCTAACCTAACCTAACCTAACCTAACCTAACCTAACCTAACCTAACCTAACCTAACCTAACCTAACCTAACCTAACCTAACCTAACCTAACCTAACCTAACCTAACCTAACCTAACCTAACCTAACCTAACCTAACCTAACCTAACCTAACCTAACCTAACCTAACCTAACCTAACCTAACCTAACCTAACCTAACCTAACCTAACCTAACCTAACCTAACCTAACCTAACCTAACCTAACCTAACCTAACCTAACCTAACCAGTCCCCCGCTGAGCGGCGTTCCGAACGCAGCTGAAACCGTTCGCTCCGCGTTCTAAAATTCGAAAAAGTGGGAAAAATATCTCCGATTAACTCAAAAAAAGTGTCATTGTGCTGTGTTTTGTGCCCTCTATCCTGGGATTGCAGTGAAAGTGTCCGGGAAACCAACCCTGGGAAGTTGGTGGACCACCAGTGCATTTTCAGGTTAGTTTTCGCCGAAACCAAACGGTCTTTGGCGTGTGGCGCAGGATTTATCGCGGTGACGTGCCACTTGTGAAGTGCTAATCTGTGCGTAATAGTGCCCCCCACATCCCCACCAAGTTTGGGATTTTTTGGACCAAGTTTGGGTGAGTTCTTGACATTTTTCCAAAAACCACGTGGTGACCTATCTTGGAAAATACCGCCGTCCGGCTGAATTTGGAAGCGGTACTCGAAAGGTCTGCCCAGCCCCTCTCTAATGGCACATCGACCAGCATTGGGCGACGTCGGGATCTAAGGAAACAAGGCTATTTTCAGTTGGTGAAAATTTTTCTATTTTTCAATAAAATCGCAGCTCACCAGAACGATCGACGACCCCCAGTTTTTCTTCGCTCTAAAGATAGTACATCTATCTCGGACTGGAGAGACGTACTCATCAGATTTTTTCAACAAACGGTTTTGGAGAAAAAAATTTTTCCCCAAAAAGGAGTCCTAGACGCCATTACCATTTAAGTTGGTAATGGCCATATCTCTGGAACGGGACGTCGGAGAGCATTTCTGACCGCAAAACAATTCAGTTTGATCTGAAGCAGATATATGGTAGATCTACCGATACCACTCATCACCAGCACCAAACTCTCCAATCTTCACACTTCGAGGGGAATATCTTCCCTCCTGAAAGAGCTGAAGCGGAGGTAGTTATGGCGGACCAGTCTGGAGGCCTTGAGGCTCCTCCCCCCCCTAACCCCTCCCCCCTACCCCACACCATTGAGGAGATACATGACCTGGAATCCTTCACGAAGGTCGTTGGAAGCCTTTCAACCTTCATTTCTGAAACAGTTTACGATGGCAAAAGCGTCACATCTAATAACAAGAGGCTCATTGCACGCGCCGCTGAAGAAATTAAAAAAGCCACCACACTCTTATCAGAATTCACCGACACACCATCTGCAAACAGACAACAGCAGCAACCACTTTCTTCTACTACCACCTCCGGAGACTTAAAAAACGACATCATCGCAGCAGTAAGGCAGGAGATGGCCTCCTTCAAAAAAGAGGTCATGTCGTCACAACCCAGAACCTTCTCATACGCACAGGCAGTGTCTTCAACAAGTATGCAACACTTACCTCAACCCATCACAACACCACCAATCAACAAACCAGCGCTCATCATCTCCTCAAAAAAGGAGGGCTCCACGTCGGCCGACACACTAACGTCATGGCGCAAAGGCGTCTCATTCCGTGACACCAGCTTCACTCCGGCCAGCGTCCAACTGGTTTCAAATAACAAACTCCGGGTGGAGTTTGACAGTCCAGAGCACCTACAAGCCACACTACACAAGATAGGTGAGTCCCACCCAGATATATCAGCTGAGGTCTCAAAGAAGTTAAAACCCATGTTTATTATCAAAGGCGTCAACTCCGAAATTGCACCAGAAACTCTTATTGAAATAATTATTAACCAAAATTGTACAATAAATAGTCTAATAGAAGCTAACCCTAACAAAAATAACAACGAAATCATATTTAAATTTAAGCGCCCTAATAGAAACCCCAACTTGTATAACGCCGTTTTTATCACTTCACCTGGCATGTGGCGAGCCATTATGAGCCTACAAAAAGTAAATGTGGATCATCAACGCATACATGTAGAGGAGTTTACTCCTCTACTACAGTGCTATAAATGCCTTCGGTTTGGACACACCCGTAAACACTGCACCACCAACGAAACTAATTGCTCCTTTTGCGCCGACTCTAACCATGAATTTAAAGAATGTCCACTTAAAAAAGACCCCACCAAAGCTTGCTGCTGTAACTGTAAATTGGCAAACAAAGGCCCAAAGAGTAATAATACGACATTAAATCACAGCGCCACCTCTGACACATGTCCAAGAAAAATGTTCATGACTGCACGCACTCGTTCCAAGATCGATTATGGATCACAGTAACACGCACGCAAACACACCCAACATCTCCTTACACTCTACAACACACTCTACACACAACACCATCCAAATCAATCTTGGACGAAGCAGAAATGCCCTTCATGAACTCCGCATTTACCTTAAAAACATCAAACCAAATTACGCTTTTATCACCGAGCCTTACACTGGGTCACTTGACCGAATGAAGCTGGACGATAACAACTACACTGTTTACCAATTCCCCACCGCCCGTCCCACTCAAGCAGCCATCGCCATTCGTAAAGACGTATCATCAACACTTGGCATCACCAGTCACTCCACCTCTAATATTTGTATTGTACAGTGTAATAGCAACTCATTAAATCACAAAACTTACCTCATTTCCGTATACATTGAACCCCGTAACGACCCCCACAACACACTCGACACCCTAGAACTCTTCATAAACCAAAACCGCAACTCTACCTTTCTCATATGTGGTGACTTTAACGGATGGCACCACTGGTGGGGCTCAACCAGAAGTAACCCTAGAGGAAATTCAATAGCTGAACTCGTCATTAACAATGACTTAATCATTTGTAACACAGGCAACACACCCACATTCCACACCGTCACTCACAACGAACCACGAGAATCAGTTATCGACCTCACAATAGCCAGCAATCTCTCATCCATAAACATCACCAACTGGACCGTCGACCCTGACCTAACACCTAGCTCAGACCATAACTCCATCACATTTCATGTCTCATTCACTGGCACACAATTCACACATACAAAAAAACTCTCCACTTTTAAATATAACACTTCTAACATAAAATGGGATAGGATTATCGACAGGTTCACTGATGAGATCCGAGCGAAACTTCCCTCCATTGATCTTATCAGTGAAACTGACACTCGGGGCCTCGACACGTTGGTGGAGGACGTAACGAAAGCCATTCAACACGCTTGCAACATAACACTACCCCGGTCTCGCGGCACACCCAGCAAACCCCCCTTTTGGAACCAACACCTACACGAGCTTAAACACAAAGTCTTACAAACACACCACAAACTCTGCAGATACAAACGGCGTGGCCTCCCTCTCAACGAAATAATTGCGGAAAGAGATCTTGCCAGAAAAACATATTCTGACGCCTTCTGCTCCACATCCACTGAACACTTTAAAGAATTTTGCAACCAACAAGTCAAGGAAAATGTCTGGTCAGTCACTAATCGTATCATTAAAACTAAACCCCTTGCCCAACCTCCATCCACTCTTCTCCTTAACGATGGCACCCACACCACCAACAGTCTCGACACTGCCAACGCACTCGTAGATAACTTCTTTCCTATAGACACCAACGACACTACCCTTGCACAGCAATCCATCAGATCCCTCATGACTCAACCTGTACTCACTCCCACCGAACCTCCATTCACTACAATTGAAGTCCTGAACGGGCTAAAACACATTAGTCACAAAAAGGCACCTGGCATAGATCATCTGACTGCGGACATATGTCTGCAGTTTGCTAAACAATTCCCTGACTACCTTACCACAATTTACAACAGATGTCTCGAACTAACCCACTTCCCCTTGCCGTGGAAACACGCTCTTGTAAAAATAATACCAAAACCTAGCAAAAACAGCTACACCCAGTTATCCTCATTCCGCCCCATTGGCCTTATCAATGTCCTTGGCAAGCTGCTAGAAAGACTAATCACCGACCGCCTTGTATACCATCTCAACCTCAATAATCTTAGTAGCAATAAACAATTTGGATTCAAGCAGCAGGTCTCTACCTCTCAAGCTATCTCTAACGCTATCAATTTAATCAAATCCAAAAAATCTCTCGGGGAACATGTCATTACCATTTCACTCGACATAAAAGCGGCATTTGATAACGCTTGGTGGCCCGCTATTTTCCACAGACTACGCCACTACAACTGCCCCAGTAACATATACAATATTCTATTAAGCTATGTCACCAATAGAACAATAGGCCTTACGTTTTCGGATATTGACATCATAAAAAACATGACACGCGGCTGCATTCAGGGCTCCGTCTGTGGTCCCACCATGTGGAATCTTATCATGGACGAGCTCCTGGATCTCGACCTCCCCGACAATTGCCACACACAAGCTTTCGCTGACGACGTCCTACTCACCATACACTCAACCAACCTCACTACACTAGAAAACACTACCAACCTCGCCCTACACAAAATCAATGAATGGGGCAACAGCGTCAAATTACGCTTTGGCCCTGATAAAACCACCATCACTGGCTTCACTAACAAATCCACACAATTAAACATTCACATTAACAACACCAAACTTAAATTCACAAAACAATTCAAATACCTAGGAATCATCATCGATGACAAATTTAGATTTATCAAACATGCAAACTACATCATCGAAAAAGCCAAACACATCTTTTACAAACTTCTCATATACACAAGACCCACATGGGGCATTCACTCTGACAACATCACCATTATATACAACCAAGTAATCACCCCCATCATTACTTACGCAGCATCCATCTGGTCGAACGCTCTAAACTACAAACTCGTTAACAAAAAACTCCTCTCTTTACAACGACTATTCGCCATCAAAATCATACACGGTTTCCGAACCAATAGCACTATAACATCTATCACACTCGCACAACTGACTCCTCTCCCTGACAAAATCAAAAGCGTCTCCGACATTGAAACATCAAAACTCACTGGCACATCATCATTCCTTCCACCTGACATCCCTCTC
>OY720194.1:12533452-12538452 GCA_963082885.1 Parascotia fuliginaria | reverse complement strand
CTAACCTAACCTAACCTAACCTAACCTAACCTAACCTAACCTAACCTAACCTAACCTAACCTAACCTAACCTAACCTAACCTAACCTAACCTAACCTAACCTAACCTAACCTAACCTAACCTAACCTAACCTAACCTAACCTAACCTAACCTAACCTAACCTAACCTAACCTAACCTAACCTAACCTAACCTAACCTAACCTAACCTAACCTAACCTAACCTAACCTAACCTAACCTAACCTAACCTAACCTAACCTAACCTAACCTAACCTAACCTAACCTAACCTAACCTAACCTAACCTAACCTAACCTAACCTAACCTAACCTAACCTAACCTAACCTAACCTAACCTAACCTAACCTAACCTAACCTAACCTAACCTAACCTAACCTAACCTAACCTAACCTAACCTAACCTAACCTAACCTAACCTAACCTAACCTAACCTAACCTAACCTAACCTAACCTAACCTAACCTAACCTAACCTAACCTAACCTAACCTAACCTAACCTAACCTAACCTAACCTAACCTAACCTAACCTAACCTAACCTAACCTAACCTAACCTAACCTAACCTAACCTAACCTAACCTAACCTAACCTAACCTAACCTAACCTAACCTAACCTAACCTAACCTAACCTAACCTAACCTAACCTAACCTAACCTAACCTAACCTAACCTAACCTAACCTAACCTAACCTAACCTAACCTAACCTAACCTAACCTAACCTAACCTAACCTAACCTAACCTAACCTAACCTAACCTAACCTAACCTAACCTAACCTAACCTAACCTAACCTAACCTAACCTAACCTAACCTAACCTAACCTAACCTAACCTAACCTAACCTAACCTAACCTAACCTAACCTAACCTAACCTAACCTAACCTAACCTAACCTAACCTAACCTAACCTAACCTAACCTAACCTAACCTAACCTAACCTAACCTAACCTAACCTAACCTAACCTAACCTAACCTAACCTAACCTAACCTAACCTAACCTAACCTAACCTAACCTAACCTAACCTAACCTAACCTAACCTAACCTAACCTAACCTAACCTAACCTAACCTAACCTAACCTAACCTAACCTAACCTAACCTAACCTAACCTAACCTAACCTAACCTAACCTAACCTAACCTAACCTAACCTAACCTAACCTAACCTAACCTAACCTAACCTAACCTAACCTAACCTAACCTAACCTAACCTAACCTAACCTAACCTAACCTAACCTAACCTAACCTAACCTAACCTAACCTAACCTAACCTAACCTAACCTAACCTAACCTAACCTAACCTAACCTAACCTAACCTAACCTAACCTAACCTAACCTAACCTAACCTAACCTAACCTAACCTAACCTAACCTAACCTAACCTAACCTAACCTAACCTAACCTAACCTAACCTAACCTAACCTAACCTAACCTAACCTAACCTAACCTAACCTAACCTAACCTAACCTAACCTAACCTAACCTAACCTAACCTAACCTAACCTAACCTAACCTAACCTAACCTAACCTAACCTAACCTAACCTAACCTAACCTAACCTAACCTAACCTAACCTAACCTAACCTAACCTAACCTAACCTAACCTAACCTAACCTAACCTAACCTAACCTAACCTAACCTAACCTAACCTAACCTAACCTAACCTAACCTAACCTAACCTAACCTAACCTAACCTAACCTAACCTAACCTAACCTAACCTAACCTAACCTAACCTAACCTAACCTAACCTAACCTAACCTAACCTAACCTAACCTAACCTAACCTAACCTAACCTAACCTAACCTAACCTAACCTAACCTAACCTAACCTAACCTAACCTAACCTAACCTAACCTAACCTAACCTAACCTAACCTAACCTAACCTAACCTAACCTAACCTAACCTAACCTAACCTAACCTAACCTAACCTAACCTAACCTAACCTAACCTAACCTAACCTAACCTAACCTAACCTAACCTAACCTAACCTAACCTAACCTAACCTAACCTAACCTAACCTAACCTAACCTAACCTAACCTAACCTAACCTAACCTAACCTAACCTAACCTAACCTAACCTAACCTAACCTAACCTAACCTAACCTAACCTAACCTAACCTAACCTAACCTAACCTAACCTAACCTAACCTAACCTAACCTAACCTAACCTAACCTAACCTAACCTAACCTAACCTAACCTAACCTAACCTAACCTAACCTAACCTAACCTAACCTAACCTAACCTAACCTAACCTAACCTAACCTAACCTAACCTAACCTAACCTAACCTAACCTAACCTAACCTAACCTAACCTAACCTAACCTAACCTAACCTAACCTAACCTAACCTAACCTAACCTAACCTAACCTAACCTAACCTAACCTAACCTAACCTAACCTAACCTAACCTAACCTAACCTAACCTAACCTAACCTAACCTAACCTAACCTAACCTAACCTAACCTAACCTAACCTAACCTAACCTAACCTAACCTAACCTAACCTAACCTAACCTAACCTAACCTAACCTAACCTAACCTAACCTAACCTAACCTAACCTAACCTAACCTAACCTAACCTAACCTAACCTAACCTAACCTAACCTAACCTAACCTAGACCTAACCTAACCTAACCTAACCTAACCTAACCTAACCTAACCTAACCTAACCTAACCTAACCTAACCTAACCTAACCTAACCTAACCTAACCTAACCTAACCTAACCTAACCTAACCGGATCGCTTCTGCACCCTCTGAAACACACAAAAATAGTTAAAACAGTGGTGTCACCGCATACTTTTCAGTAAATTTTTGAACAAAGTCGCTAATAACTTTTGACCGTGAACCCTGGTGGTGTCCGGGATAGTCTCGTCTTGTAGCTGGTGATCAGCCGCGTCTTTTGACACCCCTCGCGTCCAGATCGGGCGAAGGGAACTTGAAAAATTTTGACGTTTTTGACGTTTTAGTAGACTCGTGTTCTATACACATATACATATATACATACAAAAGTCTACCTTAGGGAGCTGATGTTAGAAATTTTACTTGCTATTTTTTGAAATTTTCTTTTGGTTTTATGTTGTTTGTTGACTAATTAGCAGGTAGTTTTTATCCCTTGGTTATACTCCAACGGGAACACGTGTCAAATTACACATCTTTCAGGACTTTAGTACATTTTGACGAAATTTTTGCAGTTTTTAATTTTTCTATAGCACTAGACCTATTCCAAATTCCTGTGTATCATTTGTTTTGGCTTGAGGACGGTGAGACCTATCTAGGGATACCTCTGGATCGCTTCTGCACCCTCTGAAACACACAAAAATAGTTAAAACAGTGGTGTCACCGCATACTTTTCAGTAAATTTTTGAACAAAGTCGCTAATAACTTTTGACCGTGAACCCTGGTGGTGTCCGGGATAGTCTCGTCTTGTAGCTGGTGATCAGCCGCGTCTTTTGACACCCCTCGCGTCCAGATCGGGCGAAGGGAACTTGAAAAATTTTGACGTTTTTGACGTTTTAGTAGACTCGTGTTCTATACACATATACATATATACATACAAAAGTCTACCTTAGGGAGCTGATGTTAGAAATTTTACTTGCTATTTTTTGAAATTTTCTTTTGGTTTTATGTTGTTTGTTGACTAATTAGCAGGTAGTTTTTATCCCTTGGTTATACTCCAACGGGAACACGTGTCAAATTACACATCTTTCAGGACTTTAGTACATTTTGACGAAATTTTTGCAGTTTTTAATTTTTCTATAGCACTAGACCTATTCCAAATTCCTGTGTATCATTTGTTTTGGCTTGAGGACGGTGAGACCTATCTAGGGATACCTCTGGATCGCTTCTGCACCCTCTGAAACACACAAAAATAGTTAAAACAGTGGTGTCACCGCATACTTTTCAGTAAATTTTTGAACAAAGTCGCTAATAACTTTTGACCGTGAACCCCGGTGGTGTCCGGGATAGTCTCGTCTTGTAGCTGGTGATCAGCCGCGTCTTTTGACACCCCTCGCGTCCAGATCGGGCGAAGGGAACTTGAAAATTTGCCCGCCCAAACCCACCCTCTATTTATTTACAATTTACGACAGTAAGCTTTTAAGCTGTACACCAGACATAGGGGGCAAATTAAAAAAAAAAAAAGTAAAATAGAAAATTTTTGATTTTTATTTTAAACTATTCTTATTGTGTCATTGACTTTTATATTGGACTATTGTCTGTAAAAAATTTATTATTTTATTCATTAATTTTACATTGACAATTCTATTATTTTATTAAATTTTTATTGACGATTTTATTTAATTATTTAATTTAATTTAATTTATTTACACCTAACTTATAGTTTATTGACTATAAGTTACTTAGATTAATTGTGTTGTCTGTGCTTTTGCATTTTATCTGTTTAATTGTATATTAATCTTTAAGTTTTAATTATTATTTAATCACAACCTCATATATAACTTTTACAAACTTTTATTTTAATTTTGATTGTATATCTCACAAAGTTAGGCTCACCATGTTCGGCTTCCGCACTCCTACAAAAGAGCCCAGCACGTCGCAGACGGCGGCTCCTGTGGCGACCGGTTCCGGGGTAGCGCAGGTCAGGCGTAGCATAGGGGAGATCGAGTCGAAGCTGAGGTCTTCGACGTCGCCTCCCCTAAAAACCGCTGCGCCGAAAAACAAGGCGGCCCCGGCTCCGGTCGTCAAGGAGACCAAACCGAAACATCCCAGCCGTCTCGCGGAGGCCAAGGCGTTGTTGATAAGGGCTAAAACCCAAATCAACAACAGCCGCAACCTCCGCACTGACATCAAGAACGACGTGCTGGAGGCCGTTGATAGGCTGTATCAGATTGTGAAGGAGCAGGCGGCTGAACGTGGTGGGAAGGTTGAGACATTGGCCAAGGATCCGGTGGTTGAAATCAAAGAGCCGACAAGTGAGGCGGCACTAATAACTAAATTAGAAGAACATGGCAAGCTATTGATGGAAAATAAAAAGGAAAT
>OY720194.1:12265952-12528452 GCA_963082885.1 Parascotia fuliginaria | reverse complement strand
TAACCTAACCTAACCTAACCTAACCTAACCTAACCTAACCTAACCTAACCTAACCTAACCTAACCTAACCTAACCTAACCTAACCTAACCTAACCTAACCTAACCTAACCTAACCTAACCTAACCTAACCTAACCTAACCTAACCTAACCTAACCTAACCTAACCTAACCTAACCTAACCTAACCTAACCTAACCTAACCTAACCTAACCTAACCTAACCTAACCTAACCTAACCTAACCTAACCTAACCTAACCTAACCTAACCTAACCTAACCTAACCTAACCTAACCTAACCTAACCTAACCTAACCTAACCTAACCTAACCTAACCTAACCTAACCTAACCTAACCTAACCTAACCTAACCTAACCTAACCTAACCTAACCTAACCTAACCTAACCTAACCTAACCTAACCTAACCTAACCTAACCTAACCTAACCTAACCTAACCTAACCTAACCTAACCTAACCTAACCTAACCTAACCTAACCTAACCTAACCTAACCTAACCTAACCTAACCTAACCTAACCTAACCTAACCTAACCTAACCTAACCTAACCTAACCTAACCTAACCTAACCTAACCTAACCTAACCTAACCTAACCTAACCTAACCTAACCTAACCTAACCTAACCTAACCTAACCTAACCTAACCTAACCTAACCTAACCTAACCTAACCTAACCTAACCTAACCTAACCTAACCTAACCTAACCTAACCTAACCTAACCTAACCTAACCTAACCTAACCTAACCTAACCTAACCTAACCTAACCTAACCTAACCTAACCTAACCTAACCTAACCTAACCTAACCTAACCTAACCTAACCTAACCTAACCTAACCTAACCTAACCTAACCTAACCTAACCTAACCTAACCTAACCTAACCTAACCTAACCTAACCTAACCTAACCTAACCTAACCTAACCTAACCTAACCTAACCTAACCTAACCTAACCTAACCTAACCTAACCTAACCTAACCTAACCTAACCTAACCTAACCTAACCTAACCTAACCTAACCTAACCTAACCTAACCTAACCTAACCTAACCTAACCTAACCTAACCTAACCTAACCTAACCTAACCTAACCTAACCTAACCTAACCTAACCTAACCTAACCTAACCTAACCTAACCTAACCTAACCTAACCTAACCTAACCTAACCTAACCTAACCTAACCTAACCTAACCTAACCTAACCTAACCTAACCTAACCTAACCTAACCTAACCTAACCTAACCTAACCTAACCTAACCTAACCTAACCTAACCTAACCTAACCTAACCTAACCTAACCTAACCTAACCTAACCTAACCTAACCTAACCTAACCTAACCTAACCTAACCTAACCTAACCTAACCTAACCTAACCTAACCTAACCTAACCTAACCTAACCTAACCTAACCTAACCTAACCTAACCTAACCTAACCTAACCTAACCTAACCTAACCTAACCTAACCTAACCTAACCTAACCTAACCTAACCTAACCTAACCTAACCTAACCTAACCTAACCTAACCTAACCTAACCTAACCTAACCTAACCTAACCTAACCTAACCTAACCTAACCTAACCTAACCTAACCTAACCTAACCTAACCTAACCTAACCTAACCTAACCTAACCTAACCTAACCTAACCTAACCTAACCTAACCTAACCTAACCTAACCTAACCTAACCTAACCTAACCTAACCTAACCTAACCTAACCTAACCTAACCTAACCTAACCTAACCTAACCTAACCTAACCTAACCTAACCTAACCTAACCTAACCTAACCTAACCTAACCTAACCTAACCTAACCTAACCTAACCTAACCTAACCTAACCTAACCTAACCTAACCTAACCTAACCTAACCTAACCTAACCTAACCTAACCTAACCTAACCTAACCTAACCTAACCTAACCTAACCTAACCTAACCTAACCTAACCTAACCTAACCTAACCTAACCTAACCTAACCTAACCTAACCTAACCTAACCTAACCTAACCTAACCTAACCTAACCTAACCTAACCTAACCTAACCTAACCTAACCTAACCTAACCTAACCTAACCTAACCTAACCTAACCTAACCTAACCTAACCTAACCTAACCTAACCTAACCTAACCTAACCTAACCTAACCTAACCTAACCTAACCTAACCTAACCTAACCTAACCTAACCTAACCTAACCTAACCTAACCTAACCTAACCTAACCTAACCTAACCTAACCTAACCTAACCTAACCTAACCTAACCTAACCTAACCTAACCTAACCTAACCTAACCTAACCTAACCTAACCTAACCTAACCTAACCTAACCTAACCTAACCTAACCTAACCTAACCTAACCTAACCTAACCTAACCTAACCTAACCTAACCTAACCTAACCTAACCTAACCTAACCTAACCTAACCTAACCTAACCTAACCTAACCTAACCTAACCTAACCTAACCTAACCTAACCTAACCTAACCTAACCTAACCTAACCTAACCTAACCTAACCTAACCTAACCTAACCTAACCTAACCTAACCTAACCTAACCTAACCTAACCTAACCTAACCTAACCTAACCTAACCTAACCTAACCTAACCTAACCTAACCTAACCTAACCTAACCTAACCTAACCTAACCTAACCTAACCTAACCTAACCTAACCTAACCTAACCTAACCTAACCTAACCTAACCTAACCTAACCTAACCTAACCTAACCTAACCTAACCTAACCTAACCTAACCTAACCTAACCTAACCTAACCTAACCTAACCTAACCTAACCTAACCTAACCTAACCTAACCTAACCTAACCTAACCTAACCTAACCTAACCTAACCTAACCTAACCTAACCTAACCTAACCTAACCTAACCTAACCTAACCTAACCTAACCTAACCTAACCTAACCTAACCTAACCTAACCTAACCTAACCTAACCTAACCTAACCTAACCTAACCTAACCTAACCTAACCTAACCTAACCTAACCTAACCTAACCTAACCTAACCTAACCTAACCTAACCTAACCTAACCTAACCTAACCTAACCTAACCTAACCTAACCTAACCTAACCTAACCTAACCTAACCTAACCTAACCTAACCTAACCTAACCTAACCTAACCTAACCTAACCTAACCTAACCTAACCTAACCTAACCTAACCTAACCTAACCTAACCTAACCTAACCTAACCTAACCTAACCTAACCTAACCTAACCTAACCTAACCTAACCTAACCTAACCTAACCTAACCTAACCTAACCTAACCTAACCTAACCTAACCTAACCTAACCTAACCTAACCTAACCTAACCTAACCTAACCTAACCTAACCTAACCTAACCTAACCTAACCTAACCTAACCTAACCTAACCTAACCTAACCTAACCTAACCTAACCTAACCTAACCTAACCTAACCTAACCTAACCTAACCTAACCTAACCTAACCTAACCTAACCTAACCTAACCTAACCTAACCTAACCTAACCTAACCTAACCTAACCTAACCTAACCTAACCTAACCTAACCTAACCTAACCTAACCTAACCTAACCTAACCTAACCTAACCTAACCTAACCTAACCTAACCTAACCTAACCTAACCTAACCTAACCTAACCTAACCTAACCTAACCTAACCTAACCTAACCTAACCTAACCTAACCTAACCTAACCTAACCTAACCTAACCTAACCTAACCTAACCTAACCTAACCTAACCTAACCTAACCTAACCTAACCTAACCTAACCTAACCTAACCTAACCTAACCTAACCTAACCTAACCTAACCTAACCTAACCTAACCTAACCTAACCTAACCTAACCTAACCTAACCTAACCTAACCTAACCTAACCTAACCTAACCTAACCTAACCTAACCTAACCTAACCTAACCTAACCTAACCTAACCTAACCTAACCTAACCTAACCTAACCTAACCTAACCTAACCTAACCTAACCTAACCTAACCTAACCTAACCTAACCTAACCTAACCTAACCTAACCTAACCTAACCTAACCTAACCTAACCTAACCTAACCTAACCTAACCTAACCTAACCTAACCTAACCTAACCTAACCTAACCTAACCTAACCTAACCTAACCTAACCTAACCTAACCTAACCTAACCTAACCTAACCTAACCTAACCTAACCTAACCTAACCTAACCTAACCTAACCTAACCTAACCTAACCTAACCTAACCTAACCTAACCTAACCTAACCTAACCTAACCTAACCTAACCTAACCTAACCTAACCTAACCTAACCTAACCTAACCTAACCTAACCTAACCTAACCTAACCTAACCTAACCTAACCTAACCTAACCTAACCTAACCTAACCTAACCTAACCTAACCTAACCTAACCTAACCTAACCTAACCTAACCTAACCTAACCTAACCTAACCTAACCTAACCTAACCTAACCTAACCTAACCTAACCTAACCTAACCTAACCTAACCTAACCTAACCTAACCTAACCTAACCTAACCTAACCTAACCTAACCTAACCTAACCTAACCTAACCTAACCTAACCTAACCTAACCTAACCTAACCTAACCTAACCTAACCTAACCTAACCTAACCTAACCTAACCTAACCTAACCTAACCTAACCTAACCTAACCTAACCTAACCTAACCTAACCTAACCTAACCTAACCTAACCTAACCTAACCTAACCTAACCTAACCTAACCTAACCTAACCTAACCTAACCTAACCTAACCTAACCTAACCTAACCTAACCTAACCTAACCTAACCTAACCTAACCTAACCTAACCTAACCTAACCTAACCTAACCTAACCTAACCTAACCTAACCTAACCTAACCTAACCTAACCTAACCTAACCTAACCTAACCTAACCTAACCTAACCTAACCTAACCTAACCTAACCTAACCTAACCTAACCTAACCTAACCTAACCTAACCTAACCTAACCTAACCTAACCTAACCTAACCTAACCTAACCTAACCTAACCTAACCTAACCTAACCTAACCTAACCTAACCTAACCTAACCTAACCTAACCTAACCTAACCTAACCTAACCTAACCTAACCTAACCTAACCTAACCTAACCTAACCTAACCTAACCTAACCTAACCTAACCTAACCTAACCTAACCTAACCTAACCTAACCTAACCTAACCTAACCTAACCTAACCTAACCTAACCTAACCTAACCTAACCTAACCTAACCTAACCTAACCTAACCTAACCTAACCTAACCTAACCTAACCTAACCTAACCTAACCTAACCTAACCTAACCTAACCTAACCTAACCTAACCTAACCTAACCTAACCTAACCTAACCTAACCTAACCTAACCTAACCTAACCTAACCTAACCTAACCTAACCTAACCTAACCTAACCTAACCTAACCTAACCTAACCTAACCTAACCTAACCTAACCTAACCTAACCTAACCTAACCTAACCTAACCTAACCTAACCTAACCTAACCTAACCTAACCTAACCTAACCTAACCTAACCTAACCTAACCTAACCTAACCTAACCTAACCTAACCTAACCTAACCTAACCTAACCTAACCTAACCTAACCTAACCTAACCTAACCTAACCTAACCTAACCTAACCTAACCTAACCTAACCTAACCTAACCTAACCTAACCTAACCTAACCTAACCTAACCTAACCTAACCTAACCTAACCTAACCTAACCTAACCTAACCTAACCTAACCTAACCTAACCTAACCTAACCTAACCTAACCTAACCTAACCTAACCTAACCTAACCTAACCTAACCTAACCTAACCTAACCTAACCTAACCTAACCTAACCTAACCTAACCTAACCTAACCTAACCTAACCTAACCTAACCTAACCTAACCTAACCTAACCTAACCTAACCTAACCTAACCTAACCTAACCTAACCTAACCTAACCTAACCTAACCTAACCTAACCTAACCTAACCTAACCTAACCTAACCTAACCTAACCTAACCTAACCTAACCTAACCTAACCTAACCTAACCTAACCTAACCTAACCTAACCTAACCTAACCTAACCTAACCTAACCTAACCTAACCTAACCTAACCTAACCTAACCTAACCTAACCTAACCTAACCTAACCTAACCTAACCTAACCTAACCTAACCTAACCTAACCTAACCTAACCTAACCTAACCTAACCTAACCTAACCTAACCTAACCTAACCTAACCTAACCTAACCTAACCTAACCTAACCTAACCTAACCTAACCTAACCTAACCTAACCTAACCTAACCTAACCTAACCTAACCTAACCTAACCTAACCTAACCTAACCTAACCTAACCTAACCTAACCTAACCTAACCTAACCTAACCTAACCTAACCTAACCTAACCTAACCTAACCTAACCTAACCTAACCTAACCTAACCTAACCTAACCTAACCTAACCTAACCTAACCTAACCTAACCTAACCTAACCTAACCTAACCTAACCTAACCTAACCTAACCTAACCTAACCTAACCTAACCTAACCTAACCTAACCTAACCTAACCTAACCTAACCTAACCTAACCTAACCTAACCTAACCTAACCTAACCTAACCTAACCTAACCTAACCTAACCTAACCTAACCTAACCTAACCTAACCTAACCTAACCTAACCTAACCTAACCTAACCTAACCTAACCTAACCTAACCTAACCTAACCTAACCTAACCTAACCTAACCTAACCTAACCTAACCTAACCTAACCTAACCTAACCTAACCTAACCTAACCTAACCTAACCTAACCTAACCTAACCTAACCTAACCTAACCTAACCTAACCTAACCTAACCTAACCTAACCTAACCTAACCTAACCTAACCTAACCTAACCTAACCTAACCTAACCTAACCTAACCTAACCTAACCTAACCTAACCTAACCTAACCTAACCTAACCTAACCTAACCTAACCTAACCTAACCTAACCTAACCTAACCTAACCTAACCTAACCTAACCTAACCTAACCTAACCTAACCTAACCTAACCTAACCTAACCTAACCTAACCTAACCTAACCTAACCTAACCTAACCTAACCTAACCTAACCTAACCTAACCTAACCTAACCTAACCTAACCTAACCTAACCTAACCTAACCTAACCTAACCTAACCTAACCTAACCTAACCTAACCTAACCTAACCTAACCTAACCTAACCTAACCTAACCTAACCTAACCTAACCTAACCTAACCTAACCTAACCTAACCTAACCTAACCTAACCTAACCTAACCTAACCTAACCTAACCTAACCTAACCTAACCTAACCTAACCTAACCTAACCTAACCTAACCTAACCTAACCTAACCTAACCTAACCTAACCTAACCTAACCTAACCTAACCTAACCTAACCTAACCTAACCTAACCTAACCTAACCTAACCTAACCTAACCTAACCTAACCTAACCTAACCTAACCTAACCTAACCTAACCTAACCTAACCTAACCTAACCTAACCTAACCTAACCTAACCTAACCTAACCTAACCTAACCTAACCTAACCTAACCTAACCTAACCTAACCTAACCTAACCTAACCTAACCTAACCTAACCTAACCTAACCTAACCTAACCTAACCTAACCTAACCTAACCTAACCTAACCTAACCTAACCTAACCTAACCTAACCTAACCTAACCTAACCTAACCTAACCTAACCTAACCTAACCTAACCTAACCTAACCTAACCTAACCTAACCTAACCTAACCTAACCTAACCTAACCTAACCTAACCTAACCTAACCTAACCTAACCTAACCTAACCTAACCTAACCTAACCTAACCTAACCTAACCTAACCTAACCTAACCTAACCTAACCTAACCTAACCTAACCTAACCTAACCTAACCTAACCTAACCTAACCTAACCTAACCTAACCTAACCTAACCTAACCTAACCTAACCTAACCTAACCTAACCTAACCTAACCTAACCTAACCTAACCTAACCTAACCTAACCTAACCTAACCTAACCTAACCTAACCTAACCTAACCTAACCTAACCTAACCTAACCTAACCTAACCTAACCTAACCTAACCTAACCTAACCTAACCTAACCTAACCTAACCTAACCTAACCTAACCTAACCTAACCTAACCTAACCTAACCTAACCTAACCTAACCTAACCTAACCTAACCTAACCTAACCTAACCTAACCTAACCTAACCTAACCTAACCTAACCTAACCTAACCTAACCTAACCTAACCTAACCTAACCTAACCTAACCTAACCTAACCTAACCTAACCTAACCTAACCTAACCTAACCTAACCTAACCTAACCTAACCTAACCTAACCTAACCTAACCTAACCTAACCTAACCTAACCTAACCTAACCTAACCTAACCTAACCTAACCTAACCTAACCTAACCTAACCTAACCTAACCTAACCTAACCTAACCTAACCTAACCTAACCTAACCTAACCTAACCTAACCTAACCTAACCTAACCTAACCTAACCTAACCTAACCTAACCTAACCTAACCTAACCTAACCTAACCTAACCTAACCTAACCTAACCTAACCTAACCTAACCTAACCTAACCTAACCTAACCTAACCTAACCTAACCTAACCTAACCTAACCTAACCTAACCTAACCTAACCTAACCTAACCTAACCTAACCTAACCTAACCTAACCTAACCTAACCTAACCTAACCTAACCGAACGTGTCAAGGCCAAGCTCCGCGAAAATGGCAAGGACCTGAGCGTCGAGAGCATTGCAGGCAGGGACCCGCTGATTGTCCTTAAGGACGTAATGTCCTACAACACCGATGAGGAGGTGCTGAGGGCGCTTAAGGCGCAGAACAAGCACCTCCTCAAGGACATCAGCGGGGACGATGACCGGATGGAGGTCAGATATCGGAAAAGGACCAGGAACCCGTTGGTAGCCCACATCGTGGTGAAGGTGTCGCCTCGATTGTGGGGCTGCCTGACGGGGGCCGGGGCCGTCCATATTGACCTCCAGCGGGTCAGAGTCGAGGACCAGTCCCCCCTGGTGCAGTGCTCTCGATGCTTGGGCTACGGGCACACAAGGCGGCTGTGTCAGGACGCCGAGGATGTGTGCAGCCATTGTGGGGGGCCGCACCGCAAAGACGCGTGTAAGGAGAAGCTTGCGGAGCGGCCCTCCTGTTGCAACTGCAAGAAGGCTGGGTGTCCTGACACAGCGCATAACGCCTTCGACACGCAGTGCCCAGTCCGGAGAAAGTGGGACACCTTGGCAAGGTCAGCAGTGGCCTATTGCTAAGGTGCCCCACTGGAGCGAGGCTGCCGGTGCACAGCCCAGATACACAAGCTTGCCGTGCGTGGTCCGTTTGTGCATACTGTACAGTCCGCACTCTACATTCACCAGCACCGCACCACGGCGCAGTCCAGGACCTGCACGGCCCTTTCTCTTGGACTACATTATGATAAATGCAAGCCAGAGAAAGGTGCCGTTAGCAGTCTCCCTCCGCTTTGAGGGAGAAAATGGCAAAGCGCCGTGGTCGGCCCCCAGTGTCGGTCTGTGCAGTGTGCACAGTGGAGGGGTAATCATTGTGTCGTTCCAATTTGTGTTGGCCTTTTTGATGTTTGTCTTCCTTGTTGTTTGTTCTTTTTCCTTGTCTCGTATGGGTGTCTGTATAATTTATCTTCCTGTTTTTCGCTTATATCGAAATGTGGCTGAGCTCTGCACTACAGTGCAGCGGTGGTCTACAAAACTTGCAAACTAAGCTTGCATCCTTGCAAACACGCCCTGCACTGTGGTGCAGACTCATAGTAAAATTAATGTATCAAAAAAGATAAAGGAACTAAGAAATTAAAAATTTATATATTAAAAATTAGAATTTAAAATTTATGTCAGTATGACCGGTTATATTAGGCATAAAAATTTGTTAGGCAAAATATTGTAAATTAAAATGTAAAATAAAGAATAGAACTAGGCTAAAACTCGTAAAATATAATATTGAAAATAAAATTAGAAATTACCTATACCCTACCTATAAAACCCATTAGATTGCAACAGACTTGTAAAAAAGCACACAAGGACTCCGATAATGTCGGAGGATCCTTTGGCCGGCCGCACTTTTTATGGTGCGGTCATTTAAAAAAAAAAAAAAAAAAACCTAACCTAACCTAACCTTTTTTTTTTTTTTTTCGTGGGAAACTCATTACGAGTACGCACCCGCCTCATCCGCGACCCCGACGGGCCACGGCCCGCTCAACGTGAGTGGGCCCCGTCTGATTTGGGGGGCCTAGCCCCCCTTCCTCCATCGAGAGGCGTTCGTGGAACACGTACGCCGCCTTCTCGGGCCTGTGCTGTTCGAGCGGCGATTGCCCAATCGCCGCCCGCAGGCATCCTCCTACGGTGGCTGGAGATCCCGGAGCGCCCCACGGCGACGTCCGGGGCGGACGCGACGGGCGGGGAGCATGGTGTTCAGCTCCCTCTCCCGCTCAGCCGCCTCCTTGGCGAGCATCACCTCCTCGCAAAAGGAGGCGACTCCTTCCCAAGCCCTCTCGCTGCGGACCATGGCCAGAACCACGGCCGGCAGCGAGAGTTGGCCCGTCGCGAGCGCCGCAACAAGGTCGCGGCGCTGGTCCGCCCACGCTGGACACTCCACGAGAGTGTGGAGCGCCGTGTCGCGCGGGCAGACCCCGCAGTGGTGGCAGACGGACGTCTGCTCCCGGCCTATGAGACACAGGTACGTGCCGAAGCACCCGTGACCGGTGAGTACCTGTGTCAGCCGGAACGTGAGGACGCCGTGCCTCCTCTCCAGCCACTCCTCTAGGACGGGACTTACCGCCACCACCGTGGCGTGCCCTGCACTTGGTCGCGCAAGTCGCGCCTTCCACTCCGCCACTAGGACTGTGCGGAGCTGGGACCGCTGCGCCTCGATTTCTCGAGGCAGAGGTCGCAGGTCCCGCTCCGCCGCCTCCTCGCGCCATCGGAATAACGACGCGAGGACTTCGGCTTCCAGGTCCCAGGGCGGGGATCCGGCCAATAGGGTCGCAGCCTCGAAGGAGATCGTGCGGTAGCCGCGCACCATGCGCACGGCCATGGCCCGTTGCGGCCTCCGTAAGACGGAAACGTTCCGGGCCGCCAAGTTGGCAGCCCATACGGGCGCTCCGTACAGGGCCATGGACCGCACGATCCCTCCATACAGTCTCCGGCAGGTCGAGTTGGGCCCCCCAAGGTTGGGGAGCAGCCTCGCCAAGGCGGCGGCGGCGCCCAATAACTTGGGCGCCAGCCGGCGGAAATGCTCAATGAAATTCCACCGGCTGTCGAGGACGACGCCGAGATATCTCAGCGTCGACTCGACGCCGATCCGTACGCCCCCAACAATGATGTGGGAGCCCTGAGGTGGCCCCTTTCGGGGACCGTGAAAACAAACGGCCTCCGATTTGGCCAGGGCCACCTCGAGACCCAACCGCCGGATGCGACCCACGACTTGCGCGACCCCAGCCGTAGCTGCGATGGCAGCGCGCCTGTAGTCCTTCCCCCGAGCCGTGACAAGGGTGTCGTCAGCATAACAAGTCACGACGACACCAGGGAGAAGGACGCCTCGTATGACCCAGTCATAACCGATGTTCCACAGGAGCGGACCAAGGACCGATCCCTGTGGAACACCGCAGGTCATCTCTCGCCGACCGAGAGCATTGCGACCCGGGTAAACTACCGCTCTATCACTCAGATAGGCCCCGACAATGCGGCGGAGGTAGGTCGGCACTCGATGGTACACGAGTGCCTCCCTGACGCAGCTCCAGGGCAAGGAGTTGAACGCGTTGGCGATGTCGAGCGACACCGCCAACACCACCTCGCCCCGGGACAACGCGTCCTCCGCCAGACTCCTCACGCGCATGATGGCATGCACGGTGGAGCGCCCGCGGCGGAAACCAAACTGGTTGTCCGCCAAATCCGGCCCCACTTCACTGAGATGCTCGACGAGGCGGCTAGCGATGACACGCTCGAAGAGCTTCGCCACCTCGTCGAGAAGCACGATGGGCCGGTAGGCGGACGGAGAGTCCGCCGGGCGCCCCTCCTTCTTGAGGAGGACCAGCTTGCCGGTTTTCCACAGCAGCGGAAATCGGCCCTCCTCAAGGCACGCACTGAGGAGCCCTAACAGTCGGGGCTCGAGCTCCCGAAGGGCCAGGACCCACGCACGGCCTGGAATGCCGTCCGGTCCTGGCGCGGTGTTTTTGGCTTGAAGCCTCTTCACCGCAGCTCGAAGCTCTACCCGGGTCACTTCGGGTACGTCGTCGTCGTCCGCGTTGGGAGCCATGGGAGGCAGAACCATCAGCGGAGGAGGGTGCTCCGCCCTATGAGGGAACAGAGCAGCCACCACCTCCTCCAGCAGCTGTGGCTGGAGACTCTGGGACAGTGGAGGCGCCCACGGGCGAAGTTTGCCCCGTACCAAAAGGTATGGACGCCCCCACGGATCACGGTCCAGAGTCTCCAAGAACTGCTCGCGGGCCTGATCTTTGGCCCGCGAGATGGCCACCTGCAGCCGTTTTTTGGCTGCTCTGTACTCCTCGTACAGTTCTGCCTCCCTGGCCTCGGCATCGGGAGGGCGGCGACGCCTCCTGCGGAGTCTGGTGTACTGGCGGCGCGCCGCGACACAGTCGCGACGCAGTTGTGCGATCGCCTGCGACCACCAGTACACCTGACGCTTGGCGGGTCTACGTCGGACCCGCGGCATCGCCGCGTCGCAAATTTGCGACATCGCTTCCTGGAACCACTCGGCCTCCATCTCGATGTTCTCAGGCCTGTCCGGTGCTCTCACCCAGGCCTGAACGATGGAAGCCTCCAGAAGCGCCTCCCGATCCAGTTGTCTCAAGGACCAACGCGGACTGTTCTCTCCCGGGGCCGCTCTGACCGGCGCGCCATGGTTTTCGGCGGAGACGTCGAATCGGACGTATAAATGATCCGACAGAGTCTCCACCTCCTCGATGACGCGCCAGCCTACGACACGGCGGGCTAGTGCGGGGCTGGCGAAGGCGAGATCGACAATCGACCCGCCCCGCTGACGCACGCACGTGTTAACGGCTCCCCGGTTGAGAACGAGTAGGCCGTGTGCCACGGCCCACTCCTCGAGCACCTCACCCCTGACGTCCGTGGCCGGGGAACCCCAAGCCGTGGATTTGGCGTTGAAGTCCCCGAGGACGAGAACGGGGTGAGGGTGGCTTCGAGCGACGACGGTACCCACTAGGGCTAAAAAAGCCTCAAAGTCGGCGAGAGGGCGGTTGGGGGAGAAATACACCCCAACCACCACGAGACTATCCAGGCGCGCTGCCACAAAGCCCTGGCCCCTCGAACAGCAAACGAGGGGCACTGTGGGCGACGACATGATGGCCACCGAGCCATCCCGGTCCGACACCCAGTCATCCCGGGGCGGAACGTAGTATGGCTCGGCGACCACCGTCACATTAATATTCCACTGCGCCATGGTCTGCAGGAGGAGGTCCTGAGCCCTGGCGCAGTGGTTGAGGTTCCCTTGGAGGAAGCGGAGTGGGGCCATCACTGGCAGTCCATCTCCGCTCCCTCCTCGGGACGATCAGGTTTTTTGCCGCCAGCCGGTTTGCTGGCTGGCGGCTTGGCCACGGCTTTTGGCCCTTTGCCCTTCTTTTTGGCCGGCCTGTTGCAGGCCCTGCCGACCCGGTGATCCGCCGGCCTGCTTGCCGCCGCACACACCACGCAGTGCGGCGCGGCCTCGCAGGTGCCGGCCTTGTGCCCGGGTTGACCGCAGCGGAAACAGCACCCACTGCGGTCCTCCGCCTTGCAGCCAGCACCTACGTGGCCAATCTGCAGGCACCGAAAGCATCGGGTCGGCCTGGCCTCCAGCAGCCTGACCTGGGCGGAGACCCAGCCCACCAACAGGCGTTTGGCGTCGGCCAGCTTCTTGGCCGCCGCCACGGGACAGCTCACAAGGGCCGTGCCCAGCCCGCTGCGGTCCGGCTTTACCTCGCCGGACTTCACGAGCTCTGGAGCACAGCCCCCAGCCCTTGCGACGGCGGCGACCAGTTCGCCCGCCGCGACGGAGTCATCCAGGCCCGACACGCGAAGGTCCGCGGTCTTAATCGGCCTGGAGACTCGAACGTCCTCCGCCGGGAACAGCACCCTCAACTTCCCGGCGAGAGCGTCCGCCTTGTCGCCACTGGTGGTGCCGGGTATCTCCAGCAGACGGGCTCCGGTGCGGGTGGTCTTACACCGAAGACCCGCCGCTATACCCAGTTGGGCAGGGTCTATTTGGGCCTTAGCCGTGGCCAATACTTTGGCGTACGTCACCCCCCTCTCGACAGCCGCCGGCTGCAGCGTAAGTACTACTGCAGCCGAGCGGGGAGCGCGTAGTGCCGCCTGCTTCTTAGCGGCCTTCCTCGCTGCCTTCTTCTTCTTTTTTTGCTGCTTTCTTTTGGCTCCCGCCTTCTCCCATCCGCCCTCTCCGGACCTGGGAGCGGGAGTCGCAGCCTGCGCAGGCGCCGGTCCTCCTGTTTTCTTCTTCGCAGGACCCGGTCGAGCGGCAGCAGGCAGAACTGCTGCCGCCCGCGCAGTAGATGCCGAAGGTGCCGCCTTTGAGGCCACAGGCTTGGGTGACGGACCCGCAGCCACAGCCGCAAAAGTTCTGCGGTCCGCCGCAAGAGGGGGACGCAGCACTTTCCCCTCCAGCACGGAGAAGCGTGCGCCCAGCTCTTTAATGAGCTGGAGAAGATCTGGCTCGCCCCTCCGTGCCGCCGCGTCTTCCGGCACTGGTTGCTCGCGGCGGATCGCCGCGAGGTCCGCCCGCAGCGCTTGCTGCTCCTCCCGCAGCACCTGCATTTGAGCAGCCATGCGGACGTTCTCGGCCCGCAACCGCTTGACCTCATCGTTTGAGGTCCTGTTAAACAGGACCTCTGCCACCTCAGCGATGGATGTCGCTGCATCCTTCAAGCCCTTCTGGCTGGTGCCCTTCAGGTGCTTGGAGATCTTGGCAATGGTGCGAATTGCACCTACCGCGACCTCCAAACGCTCCTTTAAGGCACCAGCCGAGAGCTCCTCCACGTCGGAGGGGTCCGCCAACGCCTCCGACAGCCGGGATGCCCTGTCGGCCGTGACCCGCTGGGTGACCTCGGCGATACGGCGGTCCGAGTCAGCCTCCTCAGCCTCCTTGGCCGCCGCGCGCCTGGCCTCTGCCGCCTCCTTGCGGGCCTGGCCTACACCGACATATTTCCCGTGGGTTAGGGCACCCTGGCCCCGTCCACGCTTTGAGGCTCTGGTGCGCGAGCCAACCGGCGCCTCCTCCGATCCCGAGGCCGAATCCGACCCCGGGTTGCTCTCGTCGGTATGGGAGCGCTTCCTCCAGAACTCCCTGGATGAAGCGCCACCCTCCGCGACGATCATCGGCTCGCTGCCCGAAGACAGCGCGCCTAGCTCCTCCATACTACACGACTGTGTACTGCCCGGGCGCGCAGGACTGGGCGTGCGCAGCACCTCCGGGTCTTTTGTTTTGCTGTTACGTCCTGAAACAGCGGGACGATTGGTTGCCCCCCCCAGAATACGATGGGGGCTGACCGGCAGGACTCCGCCGGTGTGGGATTCCCCGTCTGCGGTGCAAACGGGACCCACCTGGGTATTACTTTTGCCTTTCGTCTTGTTCATTTTGATATTACTTTGATTAACGAGGGTGGGTTCCCTCGAGGGTTTTTGAGAACCCGAAGGAACTCAGGGCGGAATTCGCTCTGAGTTCCCTCGGTGACGCCTTGGGACCGAGTTCCCCTCGGCCATGCAGCCCCTGGCCGGCGCCAAGCTTAGGCTTCGGGTAATTTTTTATAGTGGTTTTCTTCCACGCGGTCCGAAGACCCCCATCCCTGTCCGTTCAGGATTACGGGTCGGGCCGAACGGTTGTCTGCATCAGAACAAGTCCGTCGCCCCTGACACGATGCCCGGCAGCAAGGATGCATGCCAGGCCCGCCTGAGGTAATTTTTTATAGAGGTTTTCTTCCTCGCAGCCCCCACCCCGAAGGGTGGCGGCCCTCGCCCCCAACACCGCTGGGTCGGGATTACGAGATGAAGTGCCTGGCAGCAAAATGCAAGCCAGGCCCTTCCTAGGGTAATTTTTTATAGAGGTTTTCTTCCTCGCAGCCCCCACCCCGGAGGGAGGCGGCCCTCGCTCCCGACTCCCGCGAGAGAGTCGGGCTTGCGAGTTGGCAGAACAGTGCCGGAGAATCCGACACTGCCCCACCCTGGACTCTCCACAATGCTCTCTGCTTAACAGAGAGACATGTGGAGAGCGGGGGTAATTTTTTATAGAGGTTTTCTTCCTCGCAGCCTATACCCCTAGAGGCTTCGGCCCTCGCTCCCGGCTCTCGCGAGAGAGCCAGGTCTACGAGTTGGAGGTCTCCTAGGAGACCCCTCTGAAGGACTATTCGCCATCTGTCAATGAATTCCAGGCCTGAAATCAAACCTGGAATTGATTGACAGACGCCCAGGGCACACCGGCCTGGACACATGCACTTCCCACCGGACGTATCCGGATAGGAACCACGGCATCCAGGCCTAACCTAACCTAACCTAACCTAACCTAACCTAACCTAACCTAACCTAACCTAACCTAACCTAACCTAACCTAACCTAACCTTAGGGCACGCCACGGTGGTGGCGGTAAGTCCCGTCCTCGAGGAGTGGCTGGAGAGGCGCCATGGCGCCCTTACGTTCCGGCTGACGCAGGTACTCACCGGTCACGGGTGCTTCGGCACGTACCTGTGTCGCATTGGCCGGGAACCGACGTCCGATTGCGTCCATTGTGGGGCCTGCCTACGCGACACGGCGCTCCACACTCTCGTGGAGTGTCCAGCGTGGGCGGACCAGCGCCGCGACCTAGTTGCGGCGCTCGCGACGGCCCGACTCTCGCTGCCGGCTGTGGTTCAGTCTATGGTCCGCAGCGAGAGGGCTTGGGAAGGTATCGCCTCCTTCTGCGAGGAGGTGATGCTCGCAAAGGAGGCGGCCGAGCGGGAGAGGGAGCTGACCACCTTGCTCCCCGCCCGTCGCGCACGCACCGGACGTCGCCGTGGGGCGCTCCGGGATCTCCGGCCACCGTAGGAGGATGCCTGCGGGCGGTGTATGGGCAATCGCCGCTCGAACAGCACAGGCCCGAGAAGGCGGCGTACGTGTTCCACGAACGCCTCTCGATGGAGGAAGGGGGGCTAGGCCCCCCAAATCAGACGGGGCCCGCTCACGTTGAGCGGGCCGTGGCCTTTTTTTTTTTTTTTTTTTTTTTTTTTTTTTTTCGTGGGAAACTCATTACGAGTACGCACCCGCCTGGGCGAGGCGGGGGTTATGTCGGACTCTCCGGCCACAATGAGACAGCGACCGGCATACCGACTAAAACCCACGGTGTTCCTCCAGACGGCCAGAGTGCCGGGGTCACGGGAGACGCTCGCGCATTCATCCGCGGCCCCGACGGGCCACGGCCCGCTCAACGTGAGCGGGCCCCGTCTGATTTGGGGGGCCTAGCCCCCCTTCCTCCATCGAGAGGCGTTCGTGGAACACGTACGCCGCCTTCTCGGGCCTGTGCTGTTCGAGCGGCGATTGCCCAATCGCCGCCCGCAGGCATCCTCCTACGGTGGCTGGAGATCCCGGAGCGCCCCACGGCGACGTCCGGGGCGGGCGCGACGGGCGGGGAGCAAGGTGGTTAGCTCCCTCTCCCGCTCGGCCGCCTCCTTGGCGAGCATTACCTGCTCGCAAAAGGAGGCGACTCCCTCCCAAGCCCTCTCGCTGCGGACCATGGACAGAACCACGGTCGGCAGCGAGAGCCGGGCCGTCGCGAGCGCCGCAACTAGGTCGCGGCGCTGGTCCGCCCACGCTGGACACTCCACGAGCGTGTGGAGCGCCGTGTCGCGCGGGCAGACCCCGCAATGATGGCAGACGGACGTCTGCTCCCGGCCTATGAGACACAGGTACGTGCCGAAGCACCCGTGACCGGTGAGTACCTGTGTCAGCCGGAACGTGAGGACGCCGTGCCTCCTCTCCAGCCACTCCTCTAGGACGGGACTTACCGCCACCACCGTGGCGTGCCCTAACCTAACCTAACCTAACCTAACCTTTTTTTTTTTTTTTTTTTTTTTTTTTTTTGTTTGCGCTGGGAAAAAATGCAATTACGCATACCCGCCCATTTGGGGGAATGGGGGGTTATGTGGGACTCCCCGGGCTGGCAGCCCGGTATACCCACTAAAACGACCCAGCGGCATTCCCGCATCGTCTGACTGGGGGGGAACTGGGAAACCGGCGTAGCCTTTACGTCCAGTCCCCCTCCGACGATCGCCCGCCTTCACGGCGGGCCCCTCACGTCCTCCCCATGGGGGGAGGGTCGGGAATGTCCGGCGGAGGTGGTGTGGAGTGCAATGCCGGCGGAGGCGCCCCCGCGCTTGTCGCCCGCCCATCACCACCGCAAGGAGGGAGAAGATGACGTCTTCTCCGACCTCTCCTTCGCCTTCGGAGTGGCGCAGCCAGAGGGTCGTCCTCCCGCGCGCGCTCCGCCGCCTCCTTTTGCGAAACGACGTCCTCGCAAAAGGAGGCGACCGCAGCCCAAGCCCCCTCGCTCCCCAGCATGGAACGAACTACGCCGGAAAGCGAGAGGTCCTGGCCGATCTCCGCAATCAGACTGCGGCGCGGCTCAGACCAAGCCGGGCAGACCTCGAGGGTGTGCTGCGCTGTGTCCTCCGCCGCGCCGCAGTCGTGGCACGCCGGGGTCTCCTCCCTCCCGATCCTGTGCAGGTGCGATCCAAAGCAGCCGTGCCCTGACAGCACCTGCACCAGACGAAAAGAGAGGAAACCGTGCGGCCGCTCGAGCCATTCCCGCAGAACTGGCCCGAGCGCGTCCAGGGTCCGGCGGCCAAAGGTGGCGGTGGCGAGGTCGTCCGTCCAGTGGACAACGATGGCGTTCCTCGCCTCCCGCCTCACTGCCTCCCGCTCCTCTGCAACGGGGCACTCTCCGAGCGCCTTTCGGCGCGCCGCCCACTCGTACACTCTGGCGAGGACCCACGCCTCGAGCTCCCAAGGAGGGGTGCCCGCCAGAGCGCACGCCGCTGAAAAGCCCACTGAGCGGTAGGCCCTCGCCACCCGCTGTGCAATGGCCCTCTGTGGCCTGCGGAGAGCGGTGGCATTCTCCCGCCTGTGGAGGCAGTCCGCCCATATGGGGGCCCCATATAGGGCCATGCTCCTCAGGATGCCGGCATACAGACGCCGGCATCGTGCGCTGGGCCCTCCCAGGTTAGGGAGGAGCCACGAGAGGGCGTCAGCGGCTTTCAGCAGGCGCGTCGACAGCCCGCTGAAGTGCGGGCCGAAGCGCCACCTGCTGTCCAGCACCAGGCCCAGATACTTCATCTGGGGCCGGACCACTATGCTGACGCCCTCCACGAGTATGTAGGCGTCAGGAGGGCAGCGCTGCCGAGACCCGTGGAAGAACTCGGCCTCGGTCTTGTTCAGCGCTACCCTCAACCCGAGGCGGCGGATCCTCCCTGCGACCAAGGTTCCGCCAGCCGAGGCCAGATTGGCCGCCTCCCTGAAATTCCTCCCCCGGGCAGTGAGGAGAGTGTCATCCGCGTAACATATGACACTCGTGCCCGGGAGGAGGGCCCCCCGCAGGAGCCAATCGAACCCGATGTTCCACAGGGTGGGCCCCAGCACCGACCCCTGTGGAACGCCGGACTCCGCGCAATACCGCCTTAACCTGGCCGTTTTGTCTACAAGGAGGACCTCGCGGTCCTCCAGGTAGTTGGCCAGAAGGCCCCTCAAATACTGGGGCACCCCGTGATATCGGAGTGCCTCCAATATAGTCGAGTGGGGCACGGAGTTGAAGGCGTTGGCTATGTCGAATGACACCGCCAACACTCCGCCCCCCACCTCAACTGCCTCCTTAACCTGGCCCCTGAGTAGGGCCAACGCATCAATGGTGGACCGGCCCTGTCGGAAACCGAACTGGGCATCCGACAGGTCCGGCCCCACTCCCCGCAGATGGCTGTTGAGCCGGCAGGCGATGATCCCCTCGAACATTTTACCGACCTCATCGAGAAGAACGATGGGCCGGTATGCCGAGGGGGAATCGACCGGGCGTCCCTCTTTACGGAGGAGGCACAGCTGCCCCTCCTTCCAAGGCTTCGGAAACCTTCCAGCCGCAAAGCACGCGCTGAAAAGGTCCCGAAACCTGTCCTCCATTTGAGTGGCAGCTATGGCCAGCACCCGAGCAGGGACGCCGTCCGGTCCAGGGGCCGTCTTCTTGGCGCGGAGGCTGAGGACCCCCGCGTGGAACTCCTCCGCAGTCACCGGAGGGACCTCTTCCTCCGGTGGGGCCGCACGCGGCGGAGGGTCCATCGTTGGTGGGGTGAAGTCGGTCCTGCGCGGGAACAAGGACCGTACCACCCCATCCAACAGCGCCGGCTCGAGAGTCTCCGTCAGAGGGGGACCATGGGGGCGCAGTTTGTTCCGCGCCGCCTTATATGGTCTCCCGTAGGGATCCCTGTCCAGATCCTCCAGCATCTCGGCTCTCGCCGAGTCCTTGGCAGCGCACATAGCCGTCTTGAGGGCCGTCTTCGCCTCTCGGTACGAGGCATAGAGGCGGTCCCCGTCCGACTGACTACGGGCGCCGCGTCGGCGGCTCCGCGTGTAGGCCCGCCTGGCCGCCACACAGGCGGCACGGAGCCCCGCCAGTTCCTCCGTCCACCAATACACGGCGCGACGGGGGGGCGGACGGCGAGAGCGAGGCATGCTGGAGTTGCATACCTCGGTCAGGGATCCCCTGAGCCGGACCGCTGTGGCGTCGACGTCCGGGGCCTCAACAGGGGGCGACAGCCAGTCCTGGAGGAAGGCCGCCTCCCTGGCTGCCTCCCGGTCCAGGCGAGTGAGAGCCCACCGAGGGAAGGGTGACCCACCAGAGCGGGCCATCTGCCCCCGGGGACCCTGGGTGGAGATGTCGAACCGCACGTATCGGTGGTCCGACAAGGTTTCCACCATCTCCACCCGCCAGTTCACGATGCGTGCGGCCAGCACGGGGGTGGCGAACGAGACGTCAACCACCGACCCTCCCCGCTGCCGCACACACGTGTGGACCGCCCCCCTGTTGAGGAGGGACACACCGCATGACGCCGCCCAAAATTCGACGGCGCGTCCCCGGACGTCACATGAGGCAGCCGGGTTGCCCCAGGCCACCGACTTGGCGTTCAGGTCGCCCAACACGACGACCTGGCGCGGCACCGCCCTGCCCACGACTGCAGTGAGGACCTCCAGGAAGTCCTCAAAGTCCGAGAGAGGGCGGTTTGGGGAGAAATAGACCCCAACTAGGGCCACATCCCCCCACGCGGCGGCCACGTATCCCGGTCCCCTCTCTAAGAGCGAGAGGGGAGGGGAGTCTGTGGAAGACCGCGATGTGACTGCGACCAGGCCATCCCGGTCGCCCAGCCAATGCCCGGGGACCGAGTAAGGCTCGGCGACCACCGCCAAGTCCACCAACCACTCAGCCATGGTCTGCATCAGCAGGTCCTGGGCTGCCCGGCAGTGGTTGGTGTTCGCCTGGAGGATGCGATGTTCGATGAGCCTATCCATCAGTCGGACATCGCACCCTCCTCCTCCGCAGCCGCCGAGGTTCCCGCCACGGGAACGACGGCGTTAGCAGCAGGCCTGACCGGCGCCTGCACTTTACCCTTCTTGGGGGGAGGATTGCACATCCTCCCCTTCATAACATGGCCCGCCGGGCGGCCACTGGCGGCACAGACCACGCAGTGCGGCGTGGCGGCCGTGCAGGAGGCGGCTTTGTGGCCGTCCTTGCCGCAGCGGTAGCAGCTGTCCGACCTGTCCACCGTGGACGGACAGAGGGCTCGGGTATGGCCAATGCCGAAGCACCTGTAGCACCGCAGAGGCGTGTCTACAAGTGCCCGGACCGCACCCGAGCTGAATCCGACACAAAGCCGTCCCTTTTCAAGGACGGCTTTGGCAGCGGCGACTGGGCACTCGAACCGCATGGTGCCCATGCCGCCGCGGCCGGGTCTGATGTCCCGGCCTTGCACCGCTGCGACGCTGCAGCCTCCGATCGCTGCGACTGCCGCCACCACCTCCTCTTTGGTGACCGAATCGTCGAGGTCGGTCACCTCTAAGGCCGCCATCTTCACCGGGCGGGCCACCTTCGCCGAGTCCGCTATGACCTCTTGCAGCTTGGCTGCGAAGAGGTCAGCACTGGCGTTACCCTCCGCCCCCGGGAACTCGAAGATTCGAGCCCCGGTTTGGGTCCGCCTGCAGGAGACTTTGCCAATCCCCAGTTGGGTGGGATTGGCATTGGCACGCGCCCGCAGTAATACGGACGCGTACGTCTCGCCCCGCTCTTCAGCCTCCGCGGTGAGCGTCACCACGACGGCTGCGGTCTTTGGGGGAACAAGCTTGCCCTTATTCCCCCCTCTCCTCTTCCCTTTCCCCTTGCTCCCGCCAGTCTGCGTCTGACTAGGGAACGTGGCAGCGGGGACGGCAGGGGTGACCGGCAACGTCTTCTTTCCTTTTCCCTTCCCCTTCCCCTTTCTCCCTCCAGCCGTCTGCGACTGGCTGGGAGGCGTAGCGGCAAGGATGGGGGTGGAAGGCTGGGTCTTCTTCCCCTTGCCCTTCCCCTTTCCCTTCCCGACCACTTCGGTCCAGCCCTGCTGGCCGGACGGAGTGGCGGAAGGAAGAACGACGTCCTTCCCTTGCGAGGACGGACCCGGTTGTCCCCGCTTGTCTGCCGCAAGTGGCGGTCGGAGACGCTTCTCCGGCAAGAGCCGGTCCTCAATGCCCGCTAGGCAGGCTCTAGTGAACGCCCGCTCCTCCATTACAACCTTGCGGATGATATCCTCAAGGTTGGAGGAGGGGGCCTCCAATGCAGGCAGTGGTGTGGCCTGGTTCGGCCGTGCGGTGGCGTCAGCCAGCTTCTGGTGGAGTTGGCTGACCTCCGACTGCAGACGATCGACTTTCGCCTGCAGTTGCCGAGTCTCGTCGGTCGCCGTCCTTCTGACGAGCTCCTCGACGATGCCGCGCATGCTCGCGGCCCGGCATTTAAGGGCTTTCTGGAACGTCCCTTTAAGATTTGAGGACTTAGAGGCGACCTCCGCTATCTCCTCTTCATCCTCTTCCGCCATCCGCTCCAGCTCAGCCAGGGAGTGGTCCGAGTACAACACGCGGGAAGCGCCGTACCCGGACCTGGCCCGAGCAGCACGCGCGCGTTGCTCCTTGGCAGCAACTCGCTCCTCCAGCTCTTGTTGGAGCTGTTCCCGCCGAGCCAGATCCAACTGGCGTTGGGCGTCCGCCAGACCCACGACGTGGGTGTCGGCGGCTGTTGCAGGCTTTTTTGCTTTTGACAGCCCCGCCGAGCCCGACGCTGAGGAGCATTCGGACCCTCCTCTCCGGTAGGCGCGCTTGCGCGACACCGACCGGGGCTCACCCGCGTCCGAGACGCCGCGTGAGCTGAGCGACTCGTTGTCGGAGTTCTCGACCTCTCCGAATAGGCTGGCTGCAGACGGCGCGCGGCCAGCTTCGGACGCCGAGGCGTCAGATTGGCCCTGTGAGGGGTCTTTTGGTTGGCCCTGAGAAGGGCCTTTTTTTGGTTTAAGGAAACGCCCGAGGGCGTCCCGCGCAGGTTTAGGCATAGCCTTCGACGATCGTAGCACGCAATACAAGAAATAGAGCTACGATGCACAGTGCACTTTAGCCGAGCCCAGCCTGCCACTCCGTTACGGTGGTCAGGACTGGGTCGTTACCAGGGGACACGACGAGGACGTAAGCACTGTGGGGGGGTCCCCCAACCTAACCTAACCTAACCTAACCTAACCTAACCTAACCTAACCTAACCTAACCTAACCTAACCTAACCTAACCTAACCTAACCTAACCAGTGGGACACCTTGGCAAGGTCAGCAGTGGCCTATTGCTAAGGTGCCCCACTGGAGCGAGGCTGCCGGTGCACAGCCCAGATACACAAGCTTGCCGTGCGTGGTCCGTTTGTGCATACTGTACAGTCCGCACTCTACATTCACCAGCACCGCACCACGGCGCAGTCCAGGACCTGCACGGCCCTTTCTCTTGGACTACATTGTGATAAATGCAAGCCAGAGAAAGGTGCCGTTAGCAGCCTCCCTCCGCTTTGAGGGAGAAGTTGGTAAAGCGCCGTGGTCGGTCCCCAGTGTCGGCCTGTGCAGTGTGCACAATGGAGGGATACTTGTTATGTCGTCTAAATTTGTGTTGGCTCTTTTGATGTGTGGTCTTCCTTGTTGTGCGTTTTCCTTCCCTGTCTTGTATGGGTGTTTGTGTAATTTATGGTTGAAATTTGTGTACAATAAGTTATGGCTGGTATCTGCACTACAGGGCAGTGGTGGCTTCCAAACTTGCAAACTTAGATTGCACTGTTGCAAACACACCCTGCACTGTGGTGCAGACCCAAAGCGAAAAAATAATGTGTTGTTGTACTTAACTTGGCAAAATTTCGGAAAATAAAAAGTCAAAAATTTTAAAAGTATAAAAAGTCAAAATTTTAAAAGTATAAAAAGTATGAAAAAGGACCGTAAATAAATTATAACATTAAGAAATAGGCAAAATTTTAGTAAACGGTAAAGTTAAGAAAAAATTGGTAACCCCTAAACCCTAAACCTACCAAAAAACCAACAAATAAGCAAATTAATAAGCATGGAAAACAAGAGCTCTGACTCCGTTAGAGGATCCTTTGGCCGACCGCACCTAAGTGCGGTCATTTAAAAAAAAAAAAAAAAAAAAAAAACCTAACCTAACCTAACCTAACCTAACCTAACCTTTTTTTTTTTTTTTTTCGTGGGAAACTCATTACGAGTACGCACCCGCCTGGGCGAGGCGGGGGTTATGTCGGACTCTCCGGCCACAATGAGACAGCGACCGGCATACCGACTAAAAACCACGGTGTTCCTCCAGACGGCCAGAGTGCCGGGGTCACGGGAGACGCTCGCGCATTCATCCGCGACCCCGACAGGCCACGGCCCGCTCAACGTGAGCGGGCCCCGTCTGATTTGGGGGGCCTAGCCCCCCTTCCTCCATCGAGAGGCGTTCGTGGAACACGTACGCCGCCTTCTCGGGCCTGTGCTGTTCGAGCGGCGATTGCCCATACACCGCCCGCAGGCATCCTCCTACGGTGGCCGGAGATCCCGGAGCGCCCCACGGCGACGTCCGGTGCGTGCGCGACGGGCGGGGAGCAAGGTGGTCAGCTCCCTCTCCCGCTCGGCCGCCTCCTTTGCGAGCATCACCTCCTCGCAGAAGGAGGCGATACCTTCCCAAGCCCTCTCGCTGCGGACCATAGACTGAACCACAGCCGGCAGCGAGAGTCGGGCCGTCGCGAGCGCCGCAACTAGGTCGCGGCGCTGGTCCGCCCACGCTGGACACTCCACGAGAGTGTGGAGCGCCGTGTCGCGTAGGCAGGCCCCACAATGGACGCAATCGGACGTCGGTTCCCGGCCAATGCGACACAGGTACGTGCCGAAGCACCCGTGACCGGTGAGTACCTGCGTCAGCCGGAACGTAAGGGCGCCATGGCGCCTCTCCAGCCACTCCTCGAGGACGGGACTTACCGCCACCACCGTGGCGTGCCCTGCATTGGGTCGCGCAAGTCGCGCCCTCCACTCCGCCACCAGGACCATGCGGAGCTGGGACCGCTGCGCCTCGATTTCTCGAGGCAGAGGTCGCAGGTCCTGCTCCGCCGCCTCCTCGCGCCATCGAAATAGTGACGCGAGGACTTCGGCTTCGAGGTCCCAGGGCGGGGATCCGGCCAAAAGGGTCGCAGCCTCAAATGAGATCGTGCGGTAGCCGCGCACCATGCGCACGGCTATGGCCCGTTGCGGCCTCCGCAGCACGCAGACGTTGCGGGCGTCAAGATTGCCCGCCCATACGGGTGCTCCGTATAGGGCCATGGACCGCACGATCCCTCCATACAGTCTCCGGCAGGTCGAGTTGGGCCCCCCAAGGTTGGGGAGCAGCCTCGCCAAGGCGGCGGCGGCGCCCAATAACTTGGGCGCCAGCCGGCGGAAATGCTCGACGAAGTTCCACCGGCTGTCGAGGACGACGCCGAGATATCGCAGCGTCGACTCGACGCCGATCCGTACGCCCCCAACAATAATATGGGAGCCCTGAGGTGGCCCATTTCGGGGACCGTGAAAACAAACGGCCTCCGATTTGGCCAGGGCCACCTCGAGACCCAACCGCCGGATGCGACCCACGACTTGCGCGACACCTGCTGTCGCTGTAATAGCAGCGCGCCTGTAGTCCTGCCCCCGGGCTGCGACCAGAGTGTCGTCGGCATAACAGGTCACGACGACGCCCGGGAGAAGACCGCCTCGTATGACCCAGTCATAACCGATGTTCCACAGGAGGGGACCAAGAACTGATCCCTGTGGAACACCGCAGGTCATCTCTCGCCGACCGAGGCCATTGCGACCCGGGTAGATAACCGCTCTATCACTCAGATAGGCCCCGACAATGCGGCGGAGGTAGGTCGGCACCCGATGGTACACGAGTGCCTCCCTGACGCAGCTCCAGGGCAAGGAGTTGAACGCGTTGGCGATGTCGAGTGACACCGCCAACACTACCTCGCCCCGGGATAACGCGTCCTCCGCCAGACTCCTCACGCGCATGATAGCGTGTACGGTGGAGCGCCCACGGCGAAAACCGAACTGGTTGTCCGCCAAATCCGGCCCCACTGCACTGAGATGCTCGACGAGGCGGCTCGCAATGACACGCTCGAAGAGCTTTGCCACCTCGTCGAGAAGCACGATGGGCCGGTAGGCGGACGGAGAGTCCGCCGGGCGCCCCTCCTTCTTGAGGAGGACCAGCTTGCCGGTTTTCCACAGCAGCGGAAATCGGCCCTCCTCAAGGCACGCACTGAGGAGCCCTAACAGTCGGGGCTCGAGCTCCCGAAGGGCCAGGACCCACGCACGGCCTGGAATGCCGTCCGGTCCTGGCGCGGTGTTTTTGGCTTGAAGCCTCTTCACCGCAGCTCGAAGCTCTACCCGGGTCACCTCGGGTACGTCGTCGTCGTCCGCGTTGGGAGCCATGGGAGGCAGAACCATCAGCGGAGGAGGGTGCTCCGCCCTCTGAGGGAACAGAGCAGCCACCACTTCCTCCAGCAGTTGTGGCTGGAGACTCTGGGACAGTGGAGGCGCCCACGGGCGAAGTTTGCCCCGTACCAAAAGGTATGGACGCCCCCAGGGATCGCGGTCCAGAGTCTCCAGGAACTGCTCGCGGGCCTGATCCTTGGCCCGCGAGATGGCCGTCTGTAGCCGTTTCTTGGCCGCTCTGTACGCCTCATACAGCTCCGCCTCCATGGCCTCGGCATCGGGAGGGCGGCGACGCCTCCTACGAAATCTGGTGTACCGGCGGCGCACCGCGATGCAGTTGCGGCGCATGGTCGCTATCTCTTGCGACCACCAGTACACCTGACGCTTCGCGGGTCTCCCACGGACCCGCGGCATCGCCGCGTCGCAAATTTGCGACATCGCTTCCCGGAACCACTCGGCCTCCATCTCGATGTTTCCAGGCCTGTCCGGTGCTCTCACCCAGGCCTGAACGATGGAAGCCTCCAGGAGCGCCTCCCGATCCAATTGTTTCAATGCCCAACGCGGACTGTTCTCTCCCGGGGCCGCTCTGACCGGCGCGCCATGGTTTTCGGCGGAGACATCAAATCGGATGTAACGATGGTCCGACAGTGTCTCCACCTCCTCGATGACGCACCAGCCTTGGACACGTCGCGCTAGTGCGGGGCTGGCAAATGAGAGGTCGACAATAGACCCGCCCCGCTGACGCACGCACGTGTGCACGGCTCCCCGGTTGAGAACGAGTAGGCCGACCGCAACGGCCCACTCCTCGAGCACCCCACCCCTGAGGTCCGTGACCGGGGAACCCCAAGCCGTGGACTTGGCATTGAAGTCCCCGAGGACGAGAACAGGGTGAGGGTGGCTTCGAGCGACGACGGTACCCAGTAGGGCAAGAAAAGCCTCGAAGTCGGCGAGAGGGCGGTTAGGGGAGAAATACACCCCAACCACCACGACGCTATCCAGGCGCGCCGCCACAAATCCCTGGCTCCTCGAACAGCAAACGAGGGGCACTGTGGGCGACGACATGATGGCCACCGAGCCATCCCGGTCCACCACCCAGTCGTCCCGAGGGGGGACAAAATACGGCTCGGCGACCACTGCAATATGAATTTGCCACTGCGCCATGGTCTGCAGGAGGAGATCCTGAGCCCTGGCGCAGTGGTTTAGGTTCCCCTGGAGGAAGCGGAGTGGGGCCATTAATGGCAGTCCATCTCCACTTCCTCCACCGGACGTTCTGATTCTTTGCCGCCAGCCGGTTTGCTGACTGGCGGCTTAGCCACTGCGTTTGGCCCATTTCGGCCCTTCTTTTGGGCCGGCTTGGTACAGGCCTTTCCCACCCGGTGATCCGCCGGCCTGCTTGCCGCCGCACATATTACACAGTGCGGCGCTGCCTCGCAGGTTGCGGCCCTATGACCGGTTTGACCGCAACGGAAACAGCAGCCACTGCGGTCTTCACCCTTGCAGACCGCTCCTACGTGGCCGGTCTGCAGGCACCGGAAGCACCGGGTCGGCCTGGCCTCTAGCAGCTTAACCTGGGCAGAGACCCAGCCCACCAGCAGGCGTTTTGCGTCAGCCAGCTTCTTGGCCACCACCACAGGACAACTCACTAGGGCTGTGCCCATCCCGTTACGGCCCGGCTTTACTTCGCCGGACTTCACTAGTTCTGGAGCACAACCCCCAACCCTTGCGACGACGGCGACCAATTCGCCAGCCGTCACGGAGTCGTCCAGGCCCAGAATACGAAGGTCTGCGCACTTAGTGGGCCTGGAGACACGGACGTCCTCAACCGGAAATATTGACCGCAGTCTCTCGGCGAGGACATCCGCCTTATCGCCGCTGGTTGTGCCGGGTATTTCCAGCAGACGGGCTCCAGTCCGGGTTGGCTTGCACCGGAGACCCGCCGCTATACCCAGCTCCGTTGGGTCTATTTGGGCCTTAGCAGTGGCCAGAATTTGGCCGTATGTTGCCCCTTTTTCTATGGCTGCCGGTTGCAGCGTAATAACCACTGCAGCCGACCGGGGAGCTCGCAGCACAGCCTGCTTTTTGGCAGCCTGCTTAGCTGCCTTCTTTGCCGCCTTTTTCTTCTTCTTCTTGGCTCCCGCCATCTCCCATCCGCCCTGTTGGGGCTTGGGAGCGGGAGCCGCAGTTTGTGCTGGCGTTGGAGCATCCTCTTTCTTCTTTCCCTCCTTTTTCTTCTTCTTGCCCGATTTAACGGCAGCAGGCAGAACTGCTGCCGCCTGCGTTGGCAGCGCTGCAGGTGGTGGTGATGGTGCCACCTGTGAAGTCACAGGCCGGGATGATGGACCCGCTACTATAGCCGCGAAAGATTTGCGGTCTGACGCGAGGGGAGGGCGCAGAACTTTCCCTTCTATCACCGAGAACCGAGCATTCAGTCTCGCCAATTCTTGTTTGAATAGCGAGACCAGCTCGGTCTCGGTGTCCTTTGGCGCCGCAACAACGGCAGGGCGCTCGCGCCGGATCGCTGTGAAGTCCGCCCGCAGCGCCTCGTGCTCCTCTCTGAGCACTCGAATCTGGGCCGCCAGACGCGCATTCTCGGCCCTCAGCTTCTGGGCCTCCTCGCTGGCAGTCCTGTTGATGAGGACTTCCGCTACCTCAACAATTGTAGCCGCCGCCTCCTTTAGCCCTTTTTGGCTGGTGCCTTTTAGGTGCTTCGAGACTTTTGCAATGGTGCGAATCGCACCCACTGCAGTCTCAAGCCGCGCCTTCAAGGCACCAGCAGGCAACTCCTCCATGTCCGAGACATCTACAGATGTCTCAGATAGCCGAGACACCCTGACCGCGGACACTCGCTGGGTGACCTCAGCTATTCGGCGATTTGACTCCGCCTCCGCCTCTTCCTTTGCCGCTGCACGCCTGGCTGCAGCTGCCTCTTTCCGGGCTTGGCCGATTCCCACGAATCGGCCGTGTGTTAGTGCCCCTTGGCCTCTTCCGCGCTTGGCAGCCGTGTTGGTGGTGCCAGCCAACGCCTCTTCAGAACCCGAAGCCGAATCCTGGCCCGGGTTGTCCAATGCTGAGCGTGGGCGTTTCAGCCAGAATTTGCTGGTTGCGCTACCCACGCTCATTGCACTCCTAGTGCTCCTCACAGAGACAAGGCTCGACGCCTCGGAATCCGAGGACATCTCCCCCGCCTCCTCAACACCCGACTGGGTGCACTCCGGGCGCGCAAAACTGGGCGTGCGCAGCCCCTCCGCAGGCAGTCGCTGCAAAACAACGACTGCTGCCTTCTTCTCTACTACTTCTACGTCAACTTTTTGGTTTATATTTTTTAACAATTCCATAATTATTCCCACGAGTGGGGGAGAACTAAAGGTCCACCCGTGCAGAGATCCCCCAATACACGGGCAAGTCTAAGTTTGTAACCCAATACGGAGGGCGACAGGTATCCGACTGGGGTCGGCCTTGCGCCGCCGACTAGCCGCCATTTCTGGCTGCCGTTAACGACAGGGACTACCCTACCCTGCCACGCACACCTCACCACGGCAAACAGCTTGTGTTAGGGGTTTTTTACAGTGGACTCTCCACGCAGCCCTCACCCTTCCACCAACCAAGGGTGGCGGCCCTCGTTCCCGCCTTATCCTGACGGGGTTACGAGTCGGCCGAACGGGGGTCTGTACCAGACCATCCGTCCGCCCATAACGGCAGTGGCAACGAGGTAACACCTTGTTGCCCGCCCAGCAGCAAGAAGCACACTAGGCCCGCCTGAGGGTAATTTTTTATAGAGGTTTTCTTCCTCGCAGCCCCCAACCCGAAGGGTGGCGGCCCTCGCTCCCGACACCGTTGGGTCAGGACTACGAGATGAAATGCCTGGCAGCAGAATGCATGCCAGGCCCTTCCTAGGGTAATTTTTTATAGAGGTTTTCTTCCTCGCAGCCCCCACCCCGAAGGGTGGCGGCCCTCGCTCCCGACACCGTTGGGTCAGGACTACGAGATGAAATGCCTGGCAGCAGAATGCATGCCAGGCCCTTCCTAGGGTAATTTTTTATAGAGGTTTTCTTCCTCGCAGCCCCCACCCCGAAGGGTGGCGGCCCTCGCTCCCGACACCGTTGGGTCAGGATTACGAGATGAAATGCCTGGCAACAGAATGCATGCCAGGCCCTTCCTAGGGTAATTTTTTATAGAGGTTTTCTTCCTCGCAGCCCCCACCGATCCTAACCTAAACTTTTTTTTTTTTTTTTTTTTTTTTTTTTTTGTTTGCGCTGGGAAAAAATGCAATTACGCATACCCGCCCATTTGGGGGAATGGGGGGTTATGTGGGACTCCCCGGGCTGGCAGCCCGGTATACCCACTAAAACGACCCAGCGGCATTCCCGCATCGTCTGACTGGGGGGGAACTGGGAAACCGGCGTAGCCTTTACGTCCAGTCCCCCTCCGACGATCGCCCGCCTTCACTGCGGGCCCCTCACGTCCTCCCCATGGGGGGAGGGTCGGGAATGTCCGGCGGAGGTGGTGTGGAGTGCAATGCGGGCGGAGGCGCCCCCGCGCCTGTCGTCCGCCCATCACCACCGCAAGGAGGGAGAAGATGGCGTCTTCTCCGACCTCTCCTTCGCCTTCGGAGTGGCGCAGCCAGAGGGTCGTCCTCCCGAGCGCGCTCCGCCGCCTCCTTTTGCGAAATGACGTCCTCGCAAAAGGAGGCGACCGCAGCCCAAGCCCCCTCGCTTCCCAGCATGGAACAAACTACGCCGGAAAGCGAGAGGTCCTGGCCGATCTCCGCAATCAGACTGCGGCGCGGCTCAGACCAAGCCGGGCAGACCTCGAGGGTGTGCTGCGCTGTGTCCTCCGCCGCGCCGCAGTCGTGGCACGCCGGGGTCTCCTCCCTCCCGATCCTGTGCAGGTGCGAGCCAAAGCAGCCGTGCCCTGACAGCACCTGCACAAGACGAAACGAGAGGAAACCGTGCGGCCGCTCGAGCCATTCCCGCAGAACTGGCCCGAGCGCGTCCAGGGTCCGGCGGCCAAAGGTGGCGGTGGCGAGGTCGTCCGTCCAGTGGACGACGATGGCGTCCCTCGCCTCCCGCCTATCCTAACCTAACCTAACCTAACCTAACCTAGCCTAACCTACCCCTAGAGGTGGCGGCTCTCGGTCCTGGTTCTCGCAAGAAAACCAGGCTTACGAGTTGGAGGTCTCCAAGGAGACCCCTCTGCAGGGGCGGCACAGTGTCTGGAGAAACTCCGACATAGCACCACCCCGTAGGACTATCAGCCATCTGCCAATCATTTCCAGGCCCGAGATCAAGCCTGGGAATGATTGATAGACGCCCAGGGCACACCGGCCTGAACACATGCACTTCCCACCGGACGTATCCAGATAGGAACCACGGCATCCAGGCACACGGGGAGGTTGTCCATATTAGTGCCCCAACCTAACCTAACCTAACCTAACCTAACCTTTTTTTTTTTTTTTTCGTGGGAAACTCATTACGAGTACGCACCCGCCTGGGCGAGGCGGGGGTTATGTCGGACTCTCCGGCCACAATGAGACAGCGGCCGGCATACCGACTAAAACCCACGGTGTTCCTCCAGACGGCCAGAGTGCCGGGGTCACGGGAGACGCTTGCGCATTCATCCGCGACCCCGACGGGCCACGGCCCGCTCAACGTGAGCGGGCCCCGTCTGATTTGGGGGGCCTAGCCCCCCTTCCTCCATCGAGAGGCGTTCGTGGAACACGTACGCCGCCTTCTCGGGCCTGTGCTGTTCGAGCGGCGATTGCCCAATCGCCGCCCGCAGGCATCCTCCTACGGTGGCTGGAGATCCCGGAGCGCCCCACGGCGACGTCCGGGGCGGACGCGACGGGCGGGGAGCATGGTGTTCAGCTCCCTCTCCCGCTCAGCCGCCTCCTTGGCGAGCATCACCTCCTCGCAAAAGGAGGCGACTCCTTCCCAAGCCCTCTCGCTGCGGACCATGGCCAGAACCACGGCCGGCAGCGAGAGTTGGGCCGTCGCGAGCGCCGCAGCCAAGTCGCGACGCTGGTCCGCCCACGCTGGGCACTCCACGAGCGTGTGGAGCGCTGTGTCGCGCGGGCAGACCACGCAATGGTGGCAGACGGACGTCTGCTCCCGGCCTATGAGACACAGGTACGTGCCGAAGCACCCGTGACCGGTGAGTACCTGTGTCAGCCGGAACGTGAGGACGCCGTGCCCCCTCTCCAGCCACTCCTCGAGGACGGGACTTACCGCCACCACCGTGGCGTGCCCTGCAGTTGGTCGCGCAAGTCGCGCCTTCCACTCCGCCACTAGGACTGTGCGGAGCTGGGACCGCTGCGCCTCGATTTCTCGAGGCAGAGGTCGCAGGTCCCGCTCCGCCGCCTCCTCGCGCCATCGGAATAACGACGCGAGGACTTCGGCTTCCAGGTCCCAGGGCGGGGATCCGGCCAATAGGGTCGCAGCCTCGAAGGAGATCGTGCGGTAGCCGCGCACCATGCGCACGGCCATGGCCCGTTGCGGCCTCCGCAATACGGCAACGTTCCGGGCTGCCAGGTTGGCAGCCCATACGGGCGCTCCGTATAGGGCCATGGACCGCACGATCCCTCCATACAGTCTCCGGCAGGTTGAGCTGGGCCCCCCGAGGTTGGGGAGCAGCCTCGCCAGGGCGGCGGCGGCGCCCAATAACTTGGGCGCCAGCCGGCGGAAATGCTCAATGAAATTCCACCGGCTGTCGAGGACGACGCCGAGATATCTCAGCGTCGACTCGACGCCGATCCGTACGCCCCCAACAATGATGTGGGAGCCCTGAGGTGGCCCCTTTCGGGGACCGTGAAAACAAACGGCCTCCGATTTGGCCAGGGCCACCTCGAGACCCAACCGCCGGATGCGACCCACGACTTGCGCGACCCCAGCCGTAGCTGCGATGGCAGCGCGCCTGTAGTCCTTCCCCCGAGCCGTGACGAGGGTGTCGTCGGCATAGCACGTCACGACGACACCAGGGAGAAGGACGCCTCGTATGACCCAGTCATAGCCGATGTTCCACAGGAGCGGACCGAGAACCGATCCCTGTGGAACACCGCAGGTCATCTCTCGCCGACCGAGAGCATTGCGACCCGGGTAAACTACCGCTCTATCACTAAGATAGGCCCCGACAATTCGGCGGAGGTAGGTCGGCACTCGATGGTAGACGAGTGCCTCCCTAACGCAGCTCCAGGGCAAGGAGTTGAACGCGTTGGCGATGTCGAGCGACACCGCCAACACCACCTCGCCCCGGGACAACGCGTCCTCCGCCAGACTCCTCACGCGCATGATGGCATGCACGGTGGAGCGCCCGCGGCGGAAACCAAACTGGTTGTCCGCCAAATCCGGCCCCACTTCCCTGAGATGCTCGACGAGGCGGCTAGCGACGATACGCTCGAAGAGCTTCGCCACCTCGTCGAGAAGCACTATGGGCCGGTAGGCGGACGGAGAGTCCGCCGGGCGCCCCTCCTTCTTGAGGAGGACCAGCTTGCCGGTTTTCCACAGCAGCGGAAATCGGCCCTCCTCAAGGCACGCACTGAGGAGCCCTAACAGTCGGGGCTCGAGCTCCCGAAGGGCCAGGACCCACGCACGGCCTGGAATGCCGTCCGGTCCTGGCGCGGTGTTTTTGGCTTGAAGCCTCTTCACCGCAGCTCGAAGCTCTACCCGGGTCACTTCGGGTACGTCGTCGTCGTCCGCGTTGGGAGCCATGGGAGGCAGAACCATCAGCGGAGGAGGGTGCTCCGCCCTCTGAGGGAACAGAGCAGCCACCACCTCCTCTAGCAGCTGTGGCTGGAGACTCTGGGACAGTGGAGGCGCCCACGGGCGAAGTTTGCCCCGTACCAAAAGGTATGGACGCCCCCAGGGATCACGGTCCAGAGTCTCCAAGAACTGCTCGCGGGCCTGATCTTTAGCCCGCGAGATGGCCACTTGCAGCCGTTTTTTGGCTGCTCTGTACGCCTCGTACAGTTCTGCCTCCCTGGCCTCGGCATCGGGAGGGCGGCGACGCCTCCTGCGGTGTCTGGTGTACTGGCGGCGCGCCGCGACACAGTCGCGACGCAGTTGCGCGATCTCCTGCGACCACCAGTACACCTGACGCTTCGCGGGTCTGCGTCGGACCCGCGGCATCGCCGCGTCGCAAATTTGCGACATCGCTTCCTGGAACCACTCGGCCTCCATCTCGATGTTCTCAGGCCTGTCCGGTGCTCTCACCCAGGCCTGAACGATGGAAGCCTCCAGGAGCGCCTCCCGATCCAGTTGTCTCAAAGACCAACGCGGACTGTTCTCTCCCGGGGCCGTTCTGGCCGGCGCGCCATGGTTTTCGGCGGAGACGTCGAATCGGATGTATAAATGATCCGACAGAGTCTCCACCTCCTCGATGACGCGCCAGCCTACGACACGGCGGGCTAGTGCGGGGCTGGCGAAGGCGAGATCGACAATCGACCCGCCCCGCTGACGCACGCACGTGTTAACGGCTCCCCGGTTGAGAACGAGTAGGCCGTGTGCCACGGCCCACTCCTCGAGCACCCCACCCCTGACGTCCGTGGCCGGGGAACCCCAAGCCGTGGATTTGGCATTGAAGTCCCCGAGGACGAGAACGGAGTGAGGGTGGCTTCGAGCGACGACGGTACCCAATAGGGCTAGAAAAGCCTCAAAGTCGGCGAGAGGGCGGTTGGGGGAGAAATACACCCCAACCACCACGAGACTGTCCAGGCGCACTGCCACAAAGCCCTGGCCCCTCGAACAGCAAACGAGGGGCACTGTAGGCGAAGACATGACGGCCACCGAGCCGTCCCGGTCCGACACCCAGTCGTCCCGAGGTGGGACGTAGTACGGCTCGGCGACCACTGCCACACTTATTTGCCACTGCGCCATGGTCTGCAGGAGGAGGTCCTGAGCCCTGGCGCAGTGGTTAAGATTCCCCTGGAGGAAGCGGAGTGGGGCCATCACTGGCAGTCCATCTCCGCTCCCTCCACGGGACGTTCAGCTTCTTTGCCGCCAGCCGGTTTGCTGGCTGGCGGCTTGGCCACGGCTCTTGGCCCTTTTTGACCCTTCTTCCTGGCCGGCTTGTTGCAGGCCCTGCCGACCCGGTGATCCGCCGGCCTGCTTGCCGCCGCACACACCACGCAGTGCGGCGCAGCCTCGCAGGTGCCGGCCTTATGACCTGGTTGACCGCAGCGGAAGCAACAGCCACTGCGGTCCTCCGCCTTGCAACCCGCACCTACGTGGCCGGTCTGCAGGCACCGGAAGCACCGGGTCGGCCTGGCCTCCAACAGCCTGACCTGGGCGGAGACCCAGCCCACCAGCAGGCGTTTGGCGTCGGCCAGCTTCTTGGCCGCCACCACAGGACAACTAACTAGGGCTGTGCCCATCCCGTTGCGGTCCGGCTTTACCTCGCCGGACTTTACGAGGTCTGGAGCACAGCCCCCGGCCCTTGCGACGGCGGCGACCAATTCGCCTGCCGCCACGGAGTCGTCCAGGCCCGAAACGCGAAGCTCCGCGCATTTAACGGGCCTGGAGACGCGAACGTCTTCCGCCGGGAATAGCGACCTCAGCTTCCCGGCGAGAGCGTCCGCCTTGTCACCGCTGGTGGTGCCAGGTATCTCCAGCAGACGGGCTCCAGTGCGGGTGGACTTGCACCGGAGACCCGCCGCTATACCTAGTTCGGCAGGGTCAATTTGGGCTTTCGCCGTGGCCAGTATCTGGGCGTATGTCGCCCCCCTCTCGACGGCCGCCGGCTGCAGTGTAAGAACCACTGCAGCCGAGCGGGGAGCGCGCAGCGCAGCCTGCTTTTTGGCAGCTTTCTTGGCTGTCTTCCTCCTTTTTTTCTTGTTTTTAGCTTTGGCTCCCGCCGTCTCCCATTCGCCTTCTTTGGGCTTGGGAGTGGGAGCCGCAGCTTGCGCTGGTTTCTTCGCCACCTTTTTGTCCTTCGACGCAGGGCCCGGTCGAGCGGCAGCAGGCCGAACTGCTGCCGTTTTTGCGGACGATGCCCCAGTTGGTGGTGCCGCCTGTGAAGCCGCTGGCCGAGATGACGGGCCAGCTACAACGGCCGCAAAAGATCTGCGATCCGACGCGAGAGGAGGACGCAACACCTTTCCTTCAATAACCGAGAGCCGAGCATTAAGTCTCGACATCTCCTGCTTAAATAGCGAGACCAGCTCGGTCTCGGTTTCTTTTGGCGCCGTATTGGAGGCAGGGCGCTCGCGCCGGATCGCACTGAGGTCCGCTCTTAATGCCTCGTGCTCCTCCCTCAGTTGTTTTATTTGGGCCGCCAGGCGAGCGTTTTCAGCCCTCAACTTTTGCGTCTCCTCACTGGCGGTTCTATTAAATAGGACTTCAGCCACTTCGGCGATGGTACTTGCCGCATCTTTTAGCCCCTTTTGGCTGGTGCCTTTCAGGTGCCTCGAGATCTTGGCGATGGTGCGGATTGCACCCACCGCCACCTCCATGCGCTCCTTTAGGGCACCAGCCGAGAGCTCCTCCATGTCCGCGGAGACCCCTCTGCAGGGGCGGCGCAGTGTCAGGAGAAACTCCGACATAGCACCACCCCGTAGGACTATTCGCCATCTGCCAATGATTTCCAAGTCTGAGATCAAACCTGGGAACCATTGACAGATGCCCAGGGCACACCGGCCTGAACACATGTACTTCCCACCGGACGTATCCAGATAGGAAGCACGGCATCCAGGCACACGGGGAGGTTGTCCATATTAGTGCCCCAACCTTTTTTTTTTTTTTTTTTTTTTTCGTGGGAAACTCATTACGAGTACGCACCCGCCTGGGCGAGGCGGGGGTTATGTCGGACTCTCCGGCCACAACGAGACAGCGACCGGCATACCGACTAAAACCCACGGTGTTCCTCCAGACGGCCAGAGTGCCGGGGTCACGGGAGACGCTCGCGCATTCATCCGCGACCCCGACGGGCCACGGCCCGCTCAACGTGAGCGGGCCCCGTCTGATTTGGGGGGCCTAGCCCCCCTTCCTCCATCGAGAGGCGTTCGTGGAACACGTACGCCGCCTTCTCGGGCCTGTGCTGTTCGAGCGGCGATTGCCCAATCGCCGCCCGCAGGCTTCCTCCTACGGTGGCTGGAGATCCCGGAGCGCCCCACGGCGACGTCCGGGGCGGACGCGACGGGCGGGGAGCAAGGTGGTCAGCTCCCTCTCCCGCTCGGCCGCCTCCTTGGCGAGCATTACCTGCTCGCAAAAGGAGGCGACCCCCTCCCAAGCCCTCTCGCTGCGGACCATGGACAGAACCACGGCCGGCAGCGAGAGTTGGGCCGTCGCGAGCGCCGCAACTAGGTCGCGGCGCTGGTCCGCCCACGCTGGAACCTAACCTAACCTAACCTTTTTTTTTTTTTTTTTTTTTTTTTTTTTCGTGGGAAACTCATTACGAGTACGCACCCGCCTGGGCGAGGCGGGGGTTATGTCGGGCTCTCCGGCCACAATGAGACAGCGGCCGGCATACCGACTAAAACCCACGGTGTTCCTCCAGACGGCCAGAGTGCCGGGGTCACGGGAGACGCTCGCGCATTCATCCGCGACCCCGACGGGCCACGGCCCGCTCAACGTGAGCGGGCCCCGTCTGATTTGGGGGGCCTAGCCCCCCTTCCTCCTGGGTTCCTCCAGACGGCCAGAGTGCCGGGGTCACGGGAGACGCTCGCGCATTCATCCGCGACCCCGACGGGCCACGGCCCGCTCAACGTGAGCGGGCCCCGTCTGATTTGGGGGGGCCTAGCCCCCCTTCCTCCATCGAGAGGCGTTCGTGGAACACGTACGCCGCCTTCTCGGGCCTGTGCTGTTCGAGCGGCGATTGCCCAATCGCCGCCCGCAGGCTTCCTCCTACGGTGGCTGGAGATCCCGGAGCGCCCCACGGCGACGTCCGGGGCGGACGCGACGGGCGGGGAGCAAGGTGGTCAGCTCCCTCTCCCGCTCGGCCGCCTCCTTGGCGAGCATTACCTGCTCGCAAAAGGAGGCGACCCCCTCCCAAGCCCTCTCGCTGCGGACCATGGACAGAACCACGGCCGGCAGCGAGAGTCGGGCCGTCGCGAGCGCCGCAACTAGGTCGCGGCGCTGGTCCGCCCACGCTGGACACTCCACGAGCGTGTGGAGCGCCGTGTCGCGCGGGCAGACCCCGCAATGGTGGCAGACGGACGTCTGCTCCCGGCCTATGAACCTAACCTAACCTTTTTTTTTTTTTATACGTGGGAAATGCATTACGCATACGCACCCGCCCGGGCAAGGCGGGGGTTATGTCGGACTCTCCGACCGCACTCAAAGCGCGGCCAGCATACCGACTAAAACCCACGGTGTTCCTCCAGACGGCCAGAGTGTCGGGGTCACGGGAGTCGCTTGCGCATTCATCCGCGACCCCGACGGGCCATGGCCCGCTCACCGCGAGCGGGCCCCGTCCGATTTAGGGGCCTAGCCCCCCCTCCTTCGAGAGGCGCGTGCGGAACACGCGCACTGCCGTCTCGGGCCCGTGCTGTTCTATAGGGAGAACGGCGCATCGCAATACCGACACTCCTCTTCCCCTGCGGCCCCACCGCGTCCGCAATCTGGCGGTTGCGGCCCCGCCGAGGCCGCGGAAGGTAGGGAGAGCGGCGCACCGTTATACCGGCACTCCTCTCCCGCCGCGGCCCCGCCACTCCTCAGCCGCAGTGTCGCCGAAGCAACACTGCAGCCCACCAGAGCCGCTCCATCGTGGGCTTAACGGCAAAGCCCAGAGGAGCGGCGCCTCCTTGGGGTTCCTCTTGGTTCACCGTGGTCCTTGGTAACCACGGCTACTAAGCCCCCCCGCCGCGACAAGGCGAGAACCCCGTTGGGGGGGAACCTAACCTAACCTAACCTAACCTAACCTTTTTTTTTTTTTTTTTTTTTGTTTGCGCTGGGAAAAAATGCAATTACGCATACCCGCCCATTTGGGGGAATGGGGGGTTATGTGGGACTCCCCGGGCTGGCAGCCCGGTATACCCACTAAAACGACCCAGCGGCATTCCCGCATCGTCTGACTGGGGGGGAACTGGGAAACCGGCGTAGCCTTTACGTCCAGTCCCCCTCCGACGATCGCCCGCCTTCACGGCGGGCCCCTCACGTCCTCCCCATGGGGGGAGGGTCGGGAATGTCCGGCGGAGGTGGTGTGGAGTGCAATGCGGGCGGAGGCGCCCCCGCGCCTGTCGCCCGCCCATCACCACCGCAAGGAGGGAGAAGATGGCGTCTTCTCCGACCTCTCCTTCGCCTTCGGAGTGGCGCAGCCAGAGGGTCGTCCTCCCGCGCGCGCTCCGCCGCCTCCTTCTGCGAAACGACGTCCTCGCAAAAGGAGGCGACCGCAGCCCAAGCCCCCTCGCTCCCCAGCATGGAATGAACTACGCCGGAAAGCGAGAGGTCCTGGCCGATCTCCGCAATCAGACTGCGGCGCGGCTCAGACCAAGCCGGGCAGACCTCGACGGTGTGCTGCGCTGTGTCCTCCGCCGCGCCGCAGTCGTGGCACGCCGGGGTCTCCTCCCTCCCGATCCTGTGCAGGTGCGAGCCAAAGCAGCCGTGCCCTGACAGCACCTGCACCAGACGAAAAGAGAGGAAACCGTGCGGCCGCTCGAGCCATTCCCGCAGAACTGGCCCGAGCGCGTCCAGGGTCCGGCGGCCAAAGGTGGCGGTGGCGAGGTCGTCCGTCCAGTGGACAACGATGGCGTTCCTCGCCTCCCGCCTCACTGCCTCCCGCTCCTCTGCAACGGGGCACTCTCCGAGCGCCTTTCGGCGCGCCGCCCACTCGTACACTCTGGCGAGGACCCACGCCTCGAGCTCCCAAGGAGGAGTGCCCGCCAGAGCGCACGCCGCTGAAAAGCCCACTGAGCGGTAGGCCCTCGCCACCCGCTGTGCAATGGCCCTCTGTGGCCTGCGGAGAGCGGTGGCATTCTCCCTCCTGTGGAGGGAGTCCGCCCAGATGGGGGCCCCATACAGGGCCATGCTCCGCAGGATGCCGGCATACAGACGCCGGCATCGTGCGCTGGGCCCTCCCAGGTTGGGGAGGAGCCACGAGAGGGCGTCAGCGGCTTTCAGCAGGCGCGTCGACAGCCCGCTGAAGTGCGGGCCGAAGCGCCACCTGCTGTCCAGCACCAGGCCCAGATACTTCATCTGGGGCCGGACCCCTATGCTGACGCCCTCCACGACTATGTGGGCATCAGGAGGGCAGCGCTGCCGAGGCCCGTGAAAGAACACGGCCTCAGTCTTGTTCAGCGCTACCCTCAACCCAAGGCGGCGGATCCTCCCTGCCACCAGGGATCCGCCAGCCGAGGCCAGATTGGCCGCCTCCCTGAAGTTCCTCCCCCGGGCAGTGAGGAGAGTGTCATCCGCGTAGCATATGACACTCGTGCCCGGGAGGAGGGCCCCCCGCAGGAGCCAATCGAACCCGATGTTCCACAGGGTGGGCCCCAGCACCGACCCCTGCGGAACGCCGGACTCCACGCAATACCGCCTCATCCGAGCCATTTTGTCTACAAGGAGGACCTCACGGTCCTCCAAGTAGTTGGCCAGGAGGCCCCTCAAGTACTGAGGCACCCCGTGATATCGGAGTGCCTCCAATATAGTCGAGTGGGGCACGGAGTTAAAGGCGTTGGCTATGTCGAATGACACCGCCAACACTCCGTCCCCCACCTCAACCGCCTCCTTCACCTGGTCCCTTAGTAGGGCCAACGCGTCGATGGTGGACCGGCCCTGTCGGAATCCGAACTGGGCGTCCGACAGGTTCGGCCCCACTCCCCGCAGATGGCTGTTGAGCCGGCAGGCGATGATCCCCTCGAACAATTTACCGACCTCATCGAGAAGAACGATGGGCCGGTATGCCGAGGGGGAATCGACCGGGCGTCCTTCTTTACGGAGGAGGCACAGCTGCCCCTCCTTCCAAGGCTTCGGGAACCTTCCAGCCGTAAAGCACGCGCTGAAAAGGTCCCGAAACCTGTTCTCCATTTGAGTGGCAGCTATGCCCAGCACCCGAGCAGGGACGCCGTCCGGTCCAGGGGCCGTCTTCTTGGCACGGAGGCTAAGGACCCCCGCGTGGAATTCCTCCGCAGTCACCGGAGGGACCCTTTCCTCCGGTGGGGCCGCACGCGGCGGGGGGTCCATTGTTGGTGGGGTGAAGTCGGTCCTGCGCGGGAACAGGGACCGTACCACCCCATCCAACAGCACCGGCTCGAGGGTCTCGGTCAGAGGGGGACCATGGGAGCGCAGTTTGTTCCGCGCCGCCTTGTATGGTCTCCCGTAGGGATCCCTGTCCAAATCCTCCAGCATCTCGGCCCTCGCCGAGTCCTTGGCAGCGCACATAGCCGTCTTGAGGGCCGTCTTCGCCTCTCGGAACGAGGCGTAGAGGCGGTCCTCGTCCGCCTGACTACGGGCGCTGCGTCGGCGGCTCCGCGTGTAGGCCCGCCTGGCCGCCACACAGGCGGCACGGAGCCCCGCCAGTTCCTCCGTCCACCAATACACGGCGCGACGAGGAGGCGGACGGCGAGAGCGAGGCATGCTGGAGTTGCATACCTCGGTCAGGGATCCCCTGAGCCGGACCGCTGCGGCGTCGACGTCCGGGGCCTCAACAGGGGGCGACAGCCAGTCCTGGAGGAAGGCCGCCTCCCTGGCTGCCTCCTGGTCCAGGCGAGTGAGAGCCCACCGGGGGAAGGGTGACCTACCAGAGCGGGCCATCTGTCCCCGGGGACCCTGGGTGGAGATGTCGAACCGCACGTATCGGTGGTCCGACAAGGTTTCCACCATCTCCACCCGCCAGTTCACGATGCGTGCGGCCAGCACGGGGGTGGCGAACGAGACGTCAACCACCGACCCTCCCCGCTGCCGCACACACGTGTGGACCGCCCCCCTGTTGAGGAGGGAAACTCCACATGACGCCGCCCAAAATTCGACGGCGCGCCCCCGGACGTCACACGAGGCAGCCGGGTTGCCCCAGGCCGCCGACTTGGCGTTCAGGTCGCCCAACACGACGACCTGGCGCGGCACCGCCCTCCCCACGACTGCAGTGAGGACCTCCAGGAAGTCCTCAAAGTCTGAGAGCGGGCGGTTTGGGGAGAAATAGACCCCTACTAGGGCCACATCCCCCCACGCGGCGGCCACATATCCCGGTCCCCTCTCTAAGAGCGAGAGGGGAGGGGAGTCTGTGGAAGACCGCGATGTGAGTGCGACCAGGCCGTCCCGGTCGCCCAGCCAATGCCCGGGGACCGAGTAAGGCTCGGCGACCACCGCCAAATCCACCAACCACTCAGCCATGGTCTGCATCAGCAGGTCCTGGGCTGCCCGGCAGTGGTTGGTGTTCGCCTGGAGGATGCGATGTTCGATGACCCTATCCATCAGTCGGACATCGCACCCTCCTCCTCCGCAGCCGCCGAGGTTCCCGCCACGGGAACGACGGCGTTAGTAGCAGGCCCGACTGGCGCCTGCACTTTACCCTTCTTGGGGGGAGGATTACACATCCTCCCCTTCATGACATGGCCCGCCGGGCGGCCATTGGCGGCACAGACCGCGCAGTGCGGCGTGGCGGCCGTGCAGGAGACGGCTTTGTGGCCGTCCTTGCCGCAGCGGTAGCAGCTGTCCGACCTGTCCACCGTGGACGGACAGAGGGCTCGGGTGTGGCCAATGCCGAAGCACCTGTAGCAGCGCAGAGGCGTGTCTACAAGTGCCCGGACTGCACCCGAGCTGAATCCGACACAAAGCCGTCCTTTTTCAAGGACGGCTTTGGCAGCGGTGACTGGGCACTCGAACCGCATGGTGCCCATGCCGCCGCGGCCGGGTCTGATGTCCCGGCCTTGCACCGCTGCGACGCTGCAGCCCCCGATCGCTGCGACCGCCGCCACCACCTCCTCTTTGGTGACCGAATCATCGAGGTCGGTCACCTCTAAGGCCGCCATCTTCACCGGGCGGGCCACCTTCGCCGAGTCCGCTATGACCTCCTGCAGCTTGGCTGCGAAGAGGTCAGCACTGACGTTACCCTCCGCCCCTGGGAACTCGAAGATTCGAGCCCCGGTTTGGGTCCGCCGACAGGAGACTTTGCCAATCCCCAGTTGGGTGGGATCGGCGTTGGCGCGCGCCCGCAGCAGTACGGACGCGTAAGTCTCGCCCCGCTCTGCAGCCTCCGCGGTGAGCGTCACCACGACGGCCGCAGTCTTTGGGGGAACAAGTTTGCTCTTATTCCCCCCCCGCCCCTTCCCCTTTCTCTTACTCCCGCTGGTCTGCGGCTGACTGGGGGTAGTGGTGGCAGGAACGGCAGGGGCGGCTGGCACCGTCTTTTTGCCTTTTCCCTTCCCCTTTCCCTTTCCTCCTCCAGCCGTCTGCGACTGGCTGGAAGGCGCGGCGGCAAGAATGGGGGTGGAAGGTTGGGTCTTTTTCCCCTTGCCCTTCCCCTTCCCCTTCCCGACCACTTCGGTCCAGCCCTGCTGGCTGGACGGAGTGGCGGAAGGGAGAACAACGTCCTTCCCCTGCGAGGACGAACCCGGCTGTCCCCGCTTGTCCGCCGCAAGTGGCGGTCGGAGGCGCCTCTCCGGCAAGAGCCGGTCTTCGATACCTGCTAGGCAGGCTCTCGTGAACGCCCGCTCCTCCATTACAACCTTGCGGATAATATCCTCAAGGTTTGAGGAGGGGGCTTCCAACGCAGGCAGTGGTGTGGCCTGGTTCGGCCGGGCGGTGGCGTCGGCCAGCTTCTGGTGAAGCTGGCTGACCTCCGACTGCAGGCGATCGACTTTCGCCTGCAGTTGCCGCGTCTCGTCGGTCGCCGTCCTTCTGACGAGCTCCCCGACGATGCCACGCATGCTCGCGGCCCGGCATTTAAGGGCCTTTTGAAACGTCCCTTTTAGATTTGAGGACTTAGAGGCGACTTCCGCTATCTCCTCTTCGTCCTCTTCCGCCATCCGCTCCAGCTCGGCAAGGGAGTGGTCCGAGTATAAAACGCAGGAAGCGCCATACCCGGACCTGGCCCGGGCAGCACGCGCGCGTTGCTCCTGTGCTGCAACTCGCTCCTCCAGCTCTTGTTGGAGCTGTTCCCGCCGAGCCAGGTCCAACTGGCGTTGGGCGTCCGCCAGACCCACGACGTGGGTGTCGGCGGCTGTTGCAGGCTTTTTAGCTTTCGACAGCCCCGCCGAGCCCGAAACTGAGGAGCTCTCGGATCCTCCTTTCCGGTAGGCGCGCTTGCGCGACACTGACCGGGGCTCACCCGCGTCCGAGACGCCGCGTGAGCTGAGCGACTCGTTGTCAGAGTTCTCAACCCCTCCGAAGAAGCTGGCTGCGGACGGCGCGCGGCTAGCTTCGGACGCCGATGCGTCAGATTGTCCCTGTGAGGGGTCTTTTGGTTGGCCCTGAGAAGGGCCTTTTTTGGGTTTTAAGAAACGCCCGAGGGCGTCCCGCGCAGGTTTAGGCATATTATCCAACACAATCGCAGCACGCAAGACACAATAGAGCTACGATGCACAGTGCACTTTAGCCGAGCCCAGCCTGCCACTCCGTTACGGTGGTCAGGACTGGGTCGTTACCAGGGGACACGACGAGGACGTAAGCACTGTGGGGGGTCGATTATCGCCTCGCCCAGGCGGGTGCGTACTCGTAATGAGTTTTTGATAGCGATAATCGAGGTGCGTGGCGAGTATCGAGCGACACAGGCTTCGCGTCCGGTATGCAGATCCCGACTGGCGGCCGACCGAGCGGCAGCGATTTTAAATTACCTGAGACAATGGAATGCGCCTGAGCAACGGTACATTGGCACACTAGTATGCATCACGCGGCGATGCCCGTGAATTAATTTTAAATATAAAATTTTGTTGTGTGTAGTGAATGTATGAAAGTATGGCGTGTGTGAGTGATGTATGTATAAGTGTGTTTCCTTACATAAATACGAATAAGATAAAATAGAAATAAATGATTGTTAAGTGTAATAAATAAATATGTAGCATTAAATAAATACATAAGATAGTGGTGTCACCTACATCACTCCCCTCCAGAGACCGACTCTAAGGGCGATAATAGTCAGGGAACCTAACTCTCCTTCCCGAACGTGTTGTTATGACAGGTGGCTCCGGTGGCGGTAAGTGTGTGGCATCTGGAGGCGGAGAATCTTGTTGTGGTGAAGTCGTATTAGATAATATATAGGCTGGCTTAAGGCGGTCTATACTGACTGTCACGTCTTTATGCCCCACACGCAAGATAAATGTTTTATCGTTTCTCTTAAGCACTTCGTATGGCCCGGTATAAGCTGGCTGGAGTGAACCACGAAATACTTCTTCCCTCAGAAATACGTGACTACATGTGGTAAGCTCTTTGAATACGAAAGGTTTGTGCTTAGAGTGGTGTTGAGGCGGAACTGGGCGTACGTTCTCGGCGAAAGATCTCATGCGAGCTGCGAAATCGGTGATATCGGTGGTGTAGTAAGGCACGTCATGGCCAAAAAATTCGCCAGGCAGACGAAGTGGCTCGCCATACACCAATTCAGCTGAAGAGGTTTGGAGATCCTCTTTAAAAGCACTTCTTACGCCTAGGAGCACCAAAGGTAATGTGTCGATCCAATTTGCGTCAGCATGGCACTTGATTGCTGCTTTCAACTGACGGTGAAAACGCTCGACCAGTCCGTTGCATTGCGGGTGATATGCTGTCGTCCTACGGTGATCGAAACCGATGGATTTGGACAGCTGCAAGAACAGTGCCGATTGGAACTGTCCACCTCGATCGGTCACGATCTCGGTTGGACAACCATATCGAGCCACCCAGCAAGAGATGAATGCTTTGGCCACAGATTCGGCGGTGATGTCGGTCAGGGGCACAGCTTCCGGCCATCGCGTGAAGCGATCGACGGCTGTGAGACAGTACCGATAATCACCAGCGGGCGGCAGTGGGCCGATCAGGTCTAAATGGACATGTTTGAAACGCGCTGAAGGTAAAACGTGCGTACCTAAAGGTGAAGCAACGTGTCTAGTTACCTTCGAGCGCTGGCAAGTCAAACATGCCTTAGCCCATTCACGGCAGTCTTTGCGCATGTGTGGCCAAACAAAACGTTGTGCAACGAGTTTGGTTGTAGCGTTGGCACCGGGATGACTGAGTGAGTGAAGGCAATTGAATACCTGCTGACGCAATTTAAGTGGGACGAAGGGCCTGGGTGTTGGTGTACTGACATCGCAGTACAAAACAGCACAACTCCCAGGTATAGTCGTCTTAGTCAGGTGGAGCGAAGTATCACCTTTAAGATAATCTGCCAACTCAGGGTCGGTAGCTTGGAGCTGGGCCATCACTTCGAGATCAACAGGCATCTGCATCTCGTCCACACGCGACAAAGTGTCGGCAACTAAGTTGTCCTCACCAGCGATAAAGACAACATCGGTTGTGAATTGAGAGATGAAATCAAGATGTCTATACTGACGTGGCGAGCAATTACTCTTCCTTTCGTGGAATGCGTAACAGAGCGGCTTGTGGTCAGTATAGACTGTGAAGTGTGTAGCTTCCAGCATATGCCGAAAGTATTTTATGCTCTCGTAAATGGCAAGGAGCTCACGATCGTAAGGAGAGTATTTGGCTTGCGATGGGCTCAACTTGCGAGAGAAAAATGCTAGTGTCTGCCAGTGACCTTCTTTTAACTGCTGTAGGACCGCACCTATAGCTGTGTCAGAGGCATCGGTAACCAGTCCTAGTTTAGCCTGAGGGTCTGGGTGAGCTAGGAGAGCGGCATTGCAGAGACTCTTCTTGCAATCTTCGAAGGCTTGAAGTGAATCCCCCTGTATGACGACTGGGTGGGCAGCTTTAACCGATCCGGTCAGCAAAGCATTTAGTGGGGCCTGAATCTTCGCGGCGTTAGGCAAAAATCGCCTGTAAAAATTTATCATCCCCAAAAATCTCCTGAGTTCTCTGACCGTCTTTGGAGGAGGAATGTTAGAGATGGCCTGTACTTTGCTGTCCAGAGGCTTAGTACCCTTTTCAGAGATTTGGTATCCGAGAAACGTTACCTCAGACGCACCGAAGACACACTTTGAGGTGTTAATGAGAACACCGTAATTTTTCATACGGGTGAAAAGTTGGTGGAGGTGGTCTTCGTGGTCTTCCGGTGTGGCACTAAATATTAAAAAATCATCTAAGTACGGATAGCAAAAATCAAGGCCTCGCGTCATTTCGTCGACAAATCTCTGAAAAGTTTGACCAGCATTTCGTAAGCCAAACGTCATATAGGGAAATTCATACAGTCCGAAAGGTGTAGTAATTGCTGTCTTACATATATCCTCCTTTGCAACCCTTATCTGATTATAGGCTTTCACTAAATCAATAACTGAAAAAATTTTACAACCAGACAGACAGTGTGAAAAATCGTGTATGTGTCTAATTGGGTATTGATCGGGAATAGTACGAGCGTTAAGTTGCCTATAATCACCACATGGACGCCAACCATTATCTTTTTTAGACACAAGATGAAGAGAAGATGCCCATGGACTGTCAGACGGACGAGCTGTTCCGTTAGACAACATGGCGTTGAACTCCTGTTTTGCGATTTTTAATTTATCTGGGGCAAGGCGACGAGGTGAACACGATACAGGTGGGCCTGGTGTAGTGCGGATGTGGTGTGTGGTGTGGTGTTTGACGGTACCCGGGGTACCAGCTGGGCGTGTTATCTCCGGGTATTCGGCCAGTATAATATGATACTTACTGTTGCCACCAGTCGTTACCTTTACACTAGATACCAGACAATCACTTATATCTACACAAGCTACAGCGCTGACACTGGTTAGGCTATCCACAAGTTTTTGCCGACTGATATCCACAACAAGCTGGTAGTGAGAAAGAAAATCTACGCCTATTATAGGTTTTGTGACGTCAGCCACAACAAACTGCCAGGTAAAATCGCGGCGTAAGCCCAAGTCTAAATTTAGCTGTATATAGCCATATGTGTGGATAACTGAACCATTGGCAGCATTGAGCTGATAGTTTGTTTTACAACGGCGTTCACTTAAAGCGGTAACGGGATAAACACAAACGTCACTTCCGGTGTCTACGAGAAATGGGGTGTTGGTACGTCGATCCGTCACGAAGAGGCGACCTGTGGAACCCTGGCGGTCTTTAGTCGCCATTATTGACCGCCTGAGGCGTTTCCCGCCTTAAAATCACAAGGCTTTATGCATTTACGCGCTTTTGATCCATGCCTGTTATGATACCAACACATTGGAAACCTTCTGTAGTTAGACTGGGAACGGCGCGACGTTGAACGGCTCCTATGTCCTCCTTCACGTTCCCTAGGTCGCGAATGGCGGTGAGTCGTAGTTGCTAGGGCACTCACTTGTCGCGTCAGTTCTGCCACCTGGCGCGCCAGATCTTCAAACGGTGAAGTTGGTTGAGAAGATGTCGTTGTTGACGCGATCTGGCATGCGGGCGCCGCGATGTCGTGAACGCGGTCGGCGAGTTCGGCGAGTCCTTCTAGAGACAGCGTCGGTTGTGATGCGATGATTGGCTGCAGCGATGTAGGCAGTCTGCTAACCCATATCGTACGTAAAAAGTCTTCCGGGATCTCGGGTCCGGCGAGGTGCTGCAGATGACGCAGGAACTGGGAGGGTTTGCGGCTACCGAGCTGCTCATGCGTAAGAAGCTGCTTAACCTTGTTCTCCCGGGATGCCGACAGTCTCTTAATGAGCTCCTCTTTGAGACGCCTATAGTTTGGAGGTCCTGTAAGGACGTCTTCTACTTCGGCGGCATATTGGCGGTCGAGCGTGGTCAGAATATGGTAGAATTTTGCCCTATCGTCAGTTACTTGCATAATCTCGAACTGCCCTTCCACCTGGGCAAACCATATGGCAGGTTTTTCAGGCCAAAATGGTGGAATCTTGAATTGCCGGGACGGTGAGAAATGAGCACTAACGATAGGCGCAGCGGGCGACGCCATTTTACCGCGTTTCCGGCGTGGTCGGTTATCCACGTGGAGTTGCGATTTCGCCGTATCTGATCCGCTTGATTCTGTTTTCTCCGACATGTTCTTCTCGGGGTCACCACTTTAGTTGTTATGTGGGTGTATTTGCTGGTAAGCGTAAGTGTTTTGAAAGAAAGAAAGTACTGATACAAAGAATAGAAGAAAGTTTATACACACACAGCACAAGATAGAATTTAGATTACAGAAGGAAATAGGAAAGAACAGTTTGATAGCGATAATCGAGGTGCGTGGCGAGTATCGAGCGACACAGGCTTCGCGTCCGGTATGCAGATCCCGACTGGCGGCCGACCGAGTGGCAGCGATTTTAAATTACCTGAGACAATGGAATGCGCCTGAGCAACGGTACATTGGCACACAAGTATGCATCACGCGGCGATGCCCGTGAATTAATTTTAAATATAAAATTTTGTTGTGTGTAGTGAATGTATGAAAGTATGGCGTGTGTGAGTGATGTATGTATAAGTGTGTTTCCTTACATAAATACGAATAAGATAAAATAGAAATAAATGATTGTTAAGTGTAATAAATAAATATGTAGCATTAAATAAATACATAAGATAGTGGTGTCACCTACATGTGGTACAATTACCTTTTCGCGACGCTGATCCAAGCTGTAAATATGGAAATTCGCGTAACATAGCAGTCAAACGTTTTTATGCATTGGAAAGTAAGCTAAGTAGAAACGAGGAGTTCAAAGCTAAATATACGGCAGTTATACATGAGTATTTAGCTTTAGGGCACATAAAGCCTGCATCGACAAGAGATAAGGAAAATAAACATGCCGTCTACTTACCTCACCATGCTGTAATACGTAATGATAAAGACACAACAAAGGTTCGTGTTGTTTTCGACGCATCTAGTAAGGGAACCAATGGAAAATCGCTTAATGATGATTTATTGATTGGACCTACCTTGCAACAGGACTTACGACATTTACTTACTCGTTGGAGAGTTCATCCGATTTGCTTAATTTCGGATATTGTTAAGATGTATCGCCAAATACGGGTAGCAGATGAACATACACACTTCCAACGCATGGTTTGGAGAGATGACAAAACATCTGAAATTCAAGACTACAAATTACTTACAGTTACATTTGGCACAGCTTCGGCACCATTTTTAGCTGTTAGATCCATGCATCAGGTCGCGTACGATGAGGGAGATAATTATCCATTGGCTGCAAAAAGAGTTCTTAATGATTATTACATGGATGATCTCATGACGGGCTGTCAGACACTTGGAGAAGGTCTTGAAATATATCGTCAAATGAACGAACTATTAGCTAAAGCAGGGTTTGAGTTGCAAAAGTGGTCAAGCAATAGCAATGTGTTACTAGAGCAAATAATAGGTGAACAGTACAAAGGAAACTTAGAAACAGATATCAGAATAAAAAAGGATGAGATAATAAAAACTTTGGGACTTACCTGGAATCGAAGGAACGACACCTTCCAGTATTCTGTTGAGCTGCCTCCACTACAGGAACCTGTAACAAAAAGAAGAATATTATCAGATATTTCAAGACTATTTGATCCTTTGGGATGGATCGCACCCGTTATTATAATGGCTAAGGTGCAAATTCAAAAGCTGTGGATTATTGGAATTTCATGGGATGAAGCTGTACCAAATGAAATAAAAGGTGACTGGTTTACTTACCGTCAGGAGTTACAACGTCTGACAGAATTTTCGATACCTCGATGGTTGGGCATGAAGGTCAGTGACAAGCAGATTGACTTGCATGGTTTCTGTGATGCATCAAAAATTGCGTATGCAGCGGTTGTATACGTACGCGTAGTCGATTCTGAAGGTACAATTCATGTCACTTTACTTACTGCCAAAACCAAGGTAGCGCCTATCAAAACGGTTTCAATTCCACGTCTAGAGTTGTGTGGTGCCGTATTACTGGCAAAACTTCTAGCTGAGGTCTCTGGAGTAATGGGAATCGACAGATCCAATCTACATGCATGGACTGATTCGGAGATAGTACTGGCATGGTTAAACAGTCATCCCAGTAGATGGAAGACGTTTGTCGCCAACCGCGTATCCGAGATCTTATGTATGAGTGAACCTCAGCAATGGAACCACGTCCACCAATCCAAGCAGAATCCTGCTGATTGCGCGTCACGAGGTCTTTATCCATTGGAATTGCTAAAAACGCGGTTATGGTTGGAAGGTCCAGATTTTTTGAAAGAAAAAGACATTCCGTTTGTCAAACATAAAAATGTGTCAACCAAGGTTGAAGAAATTAAGGTACATGTAGTAGCAAAGGATGTTGATATTGAAAGAAAGAAAGAAAGAAAATAAAATTTATTAGACACAAAAATAAACATAATAATAACATAGGCAAAAAGAAATAATGTACAAAAAAAATAAAAAAAAAAAAACTAATACGAAATACAAAAATAACTTAAAATGTGTCTAAAAGGCAGCAGCTCAGCATGTGCTACGGAAGACCGCAGCGCTGATTTTCAGCTGAAGCCTTGAGTGAGTCACGGGCGCATGTACGGTGTTTAGCGTTCTTAAACACAACAATTAGTGCGTGTAAGTATATGTATGTGTGCGAGGTAAGAAGGGCATAATATAAATAATTAAGTAAATAAACAATACAACAAAGTTAAATAGCATTATGACATTAAATATATTTAATAAGGGGAAAAAAAATAACTAAAAGCAACATTTGAAGGACTTTCAAAGGTGTGATTTTAACTTAAGTTACGTGCTGGTTTTTTTGGGCAAATAATAAAATATTTTTTAGCTTTTTTTTAAAAGTAAAGACGGAACACAATTGCCTTAGTGGCGGAGGGATATTATTCCAGCACTTTGTAGCGTTATACCGGAAGCCTCCTCTAAATGCTGTGGTTCGATGTCTGGGTATATGTAATGCAACAGATGCCGACCGCATAGAATATTTCTTATGCTCGTCCATCCACTCCAGCTTTTCATATAAGTAACGTGGCTTACGGGTCCTAACAACCCCAAATAAAAGAGTAGCCAGGTGCAAATCCCGTCTCCACTTCATCTTCAAAATATTATTTTTATTTAAATACGGCGTTATATGACTACGCTGGGGAATGTTAAAGCAGAAACGCGCGCACGCGTTCTGCACTCTTTGCACCATAGCACATGTTTTTAACAGCAATCTAGGACCATACACCACGTCAAGATAGTTGAACTTGGACAAAACAAGCGAGTCGGTTAATTTAACACGAAGGTCAATGCTGAGATAATTCCGTATTTTATATAATAACTTAAGCCTATAAAAACAGTTCCTAACTACGTCAGATATGTGCCGTTCAAATCTCAATTCGTCGTCCATAATGAGCCCCAAATTTCGGACATATTGTACTTTCTCAATTTGATCTCCATTTATACTAATAACTGGATTCATTTCCTTAATCTTTTTGATTTTATCTCTAGAGCCTAAGATCATGTATTTAGTTTTACTCGGGTTAAGTAGTAAAGAATTATGTACAGACCAGTCAAAGATGTTTCTTAAGTCCTCATTTATTTTACTGACTGAAGAATGGGTTTCTTCAGGCTTAAAAGATAGATAAATTTGGACATCGTCAGCATAAATGTGAAATTTACAGTGCTGTATTACTTTAGGCAAATCTGCACTAAAAAGAATAAACAACAGGGGTCCCAGAACGGAACCCTGAGGGACTCCTCTATTCAAAAGAGCTAGGTCTGACCGTGAAATGGAACCATCTGTATTTATCACTTCAACGAATTGGGCACGATCATTTAGATAGGAACAAAACCATCTTACAGTTGCACTATCAAAGCCATAATATGACAACTTGGACAATAAAAGAGTAGTGTTCAGCGCGTCAAAAGCTCGGGAAAAATCCAATAATACCAGTATAGTTCCCTGACCCAGATCTTCAGCACTCAAGATGTTATCAGTAACATTTAGAAGAGCTGTAGCTGTACTTCTACCTTTCCTAAACCCGGATTGCTTATCAGGCAAGATCTCACGAGTTTCCAAGTACTCAGTAAGTTGTGCTCCTACTACTTTTTCAAGAACCTTTGAAAGGCAAGGCAGAATGCTGATAGGTCTAAGGTCCTTTAAAGCTACCACATCAGTGGTTTTGGCTATTGGTCTAACAATAGCCGTCTTCCACATTGAAGGAAACTTAGAGGTAATAATGGATCTGTTTATAATTGTTGTAATCAGGTCTAGTGTATGAGATACTGTTAATGTAAGCATATCCAGGGATATGCCATCTACGCCAGTGGCATTTGACGATAGATCTCGTAGTATCCTAAGGATCTCTGACGGCTCAACTGTTTTTAAAGCAAAGTGATATTTATTACAACGATTAAATTCAAAATATGTTAATTGAGAAATAGATGTATACAAGTCAGCAGGGACGTTTATAAAATGTTGATTTATGTTATTTGAATTTACAAGATGTGCAGGGATATCTATATGTTTAGAAGGGTTTATGTGACCTTTTAAGTGTTTCCATAGTAACTTCGGATTCTTAATATTATTATCAATATTTTGTTTAAAATAGCATTGTTTTTCGCTATGAATCGCGAGCTCTACTTGCTTTTTTAAATCTTTATAAAAATTTTGATGGGAACTTAATTTTGTTTTCCTAGCTTTACATAACGCAGCATCGCGCAGTTTCATCATAATTCTAACGTTGTCTGTCAGCCAAGGAGTAGGTAGCTCGCGAATCATTTTAGTTCTCATTGGCGCATGTAGGTCATACAACAATATAACAGCATTTGAAAATTCCTTGACAATATTATCAACGTCGTCCCACAAAATCATTTCGTCCCACCTAACACCGCCTAAATCCCTTTTAAACTGATCTAAATCTATATCCCTCAGTGGCCTGTAACAGATTAATTTAGGTGAAATTTTAGGCTTTCTTAATGTAAAAACAGTAGAAATGAAAGCATGCCCATTTACAATACCGACCGAGTCCACAGATACGCTACGAACATGTGCATTTGTGCAAACTACGTCAATTAAACTGCTACTACTATCCGTAAAGTGGGTTGGGTCACAAACTACCTGGGATAAGCCAGTACAATTAAGAAAAGTATTAAACAATGTCGTTTTTATATCGGAATAATTAAATAAATTTATATTAAAGTCACCAAGTATAATTAAATAATCATAGTCAGAAAAGACAGATATGGTATCCATAATCGCATCTAAAAAAACATTTACGTCAAGCCAAGGTGGTCGGTAAGCCGTACCAATAATAATTTTGTTGTGATTGATCTTTACTTTCAACCACATCTGCTCCACCACTCGTTGTATAGGATGTATACACGAGCTGACCCGCAAACCACGCCTTGTATAAAAACCTATACCTCCACCACGTCCATTTCGAATCCACACAGGTCGAGGTATATGCCTCAGCCGGTAATCTGGCACGCTAGGTGCACGTCCTTCTTCGCCTTCTCTAAGCCAAGTCTCGTTTATGGCCACTATATCAGCATTTTCACGTAACATTGTCCCTATGAAGTTGTCGTGGTTTGTACCCAACGAGCCTGCATTTAAGAAACCAACTTTAAAGAACTTCGAGTTCATCGAAAATATATATAACTTCACGCCTGTCGCCCATTATAGGAGTAAACAATCGAGCACATAAATCGAAATTAATTATAAATAAAAATAAGATAGCAGTCAGTTTATATGTTGTGGGACATATTGTTGCAATATTTAGGTACAAAACATCAGTATTAAATAGACCTTTAAATTTAATAGAACAAAACATAATATAATATAACTTAAAATACATATTATTATAAATATGTGAATGTGGTATGTGGCCGGACTCAAAAGACTTCAGCTGAAGATCAAGCTGTCTATTTGTTGTGTAAACAATTTGATAACATATTAGTGCAAGCACGCTATTTAAAAAACAGATATAATAAAACACAGCCAAATAAGAAGTAATAAAGTGATAAAAATAAATATTTCTACCATTTGTGCTACGAAATAAACTGTTACAAAAAAACAAACATTTCAAAACATAAAACGTACTATGCCGATTTGACGTATAAAGAACCAAAAACACGCTCAATGTCGCCTTCAGTCTTAATAACGAAGGTGTTTTTGCCCTCAGCCTGCTTAGCGAAAATTCGTCCACGCTTAACCCAGACAAACTTCCACTCCATACACCTCCTAGCATCTCGGACTTTTTGTAATAGTTGTCTATTTATTTTAGTGAGACGCTCATTAATATAAAATGGTTGTGGCTCAGTTGATAACCCAAAGTCCGCCGTGTTAGCTCCTCGACGCACACGCATGCTTCTTATGAGCTCATCCCGGTGTGCGCGACGAGCGAGTCGCACTACCAGAGGGCGCGACCTCCCACTGCGCGCGCCTCCGGCCGCCACCGCAGTCGCTGCGCCACCGCCGCGCGGATATGTAGGCCCAACGCGTTCCACGCTAATAATATCACGCTCGTCTGTAGGCACTCCCAGCTTAGCAGCAATAACCTTAACAAGGTGGGTCGGATTTTCACCCGGGGTATATATATATTTATTTGTCTTCGTTATGCTTCTTCTACTAAAACTCAATTGATGGGTCAGTTACCATCTTCTCGTGTTACCCCTAGTAGGCCATTTAAGAACAGCGGGGTCGATTATGCTGGTCCAATTAATTTAAGAACCTCAAAGGGTAGGGGTCATCATTCATACAAAGGATATATATGTTTATTTGTATGCATGGCGACTAAGGCTGTTCATTTAGAGGTTGTTAGTGACCTAACGATGGAAGGTTTTCTGGCCGCCTTTAAAAGGTTCGTGGCAAGACGCGGTCACTGCAAGGATATATGGAGTGACAATGGTACAAACTTTCAGGGTGCCGCCAATGAACTGCCAATTCTGGTTCAATCTGAAAGGTCGGGTATTGCCAAGGAAATTGCTGAGACGTTAGCTAATGAGGGAACAACGTGGCATTTCATTCCGCCCCATGCACCGAATTTCGGTGGATTATGGGAAGCTGGTATTAAATCTTGCAAGCAACATTTACGCAGGGTAATAGGAACCTCTACTTTGACTTATGAAGAGATGGCAACTCTATTAAGTCAAGTAGAGACATGCTTAAATTCCCGGCCTTTGTGCCGAGTTAGAGATACGGACACTGTTGACCCTTTGACACCAGGGCATTTCCTGGTCGGTGAACCTCTTATCAATGCACCAGACCATGACTTTGAGTCAGTGAACATATCTAGCTTAAAGAGATGGCATTTAGTTCAAAAGATGATGCAAGATTTTTGGCGTCGATGGTCAAATGAATACTTGACTACTCTTCTTCATCGTTACAAATGGTCTAAACAAAGACCAGAACCTAGTGTCGGTGACACTGTTTTAGTGAAGGAAGACAATCTGCCTCCTTGCAGATGGTTACTTCGCAGAGTGGTTGAAAAACATCCCGGTCGGGACAACTTTACGCGTGTAGTCACCATACGCACTAGTGCTTCAATTATTAAAAGACCAACATCAAAACTGTGTGTCTTGCCTATTGGCTGATTTATTATTGTTATTTTGTCATTTATTTTAAGTAGCACATAAGTATCTACTATATATACTTATGAGTTTATTGGTTGTAACTAATTTAAATTTAACCTTTAAAGGACACGCTGTTGCTATGTGTCCTTGGTGGGCGGAATGTCGATCCATTAGTCGACAATTGTTATAAAAAATGATAATATTTGTTAGTAAAAAATTGTCTCATATCGCTCTAGATGGCGTTGTGCCTTATTTATAGATCGCGATATGGTTTCGTTCCCACCCGTAGTATATAAGGTGAAAATTTTTGTTGTTAATCGGTACCTCAAGAATTTCAAGAAATAAATAAGTGTTCTTTTAAAGTGAGCTGTGTTATTAAAAGTTACCCGGACCCTGGAAAATTGTTCATCATCTTATTAACCTACAAAATGCTATTTCTTTTTAAAAAGTTATTGTGTCTTGTATGTTGACCGCAAAATATATATATTATTAAACACCAAGTATAAAAGGCAAAACTTCGGTAAAAAAAAAAAAAGTTAAAAATTAAAAAGTAACTAGGTAATTAAAAAAGATAGTAAATTCAAATGTAATACAATACAAGAAATTAGGCAAACGTCAGTGAAGAAAAGTATAAATAATATAAGACACACCCAACCCTACTCCATTAAAAACTAAATATTTATGAAAGAAATAATTAGAAAACAAAAGCTCTGACCCCGTCAGAGGATCCTTTGGCCGGCCGCACTTTAAAAGTGCGGAAATTAAAAAAAAAAAAAAAAAAAAACCTAACCTAACCTCTCGAAGATTCGAGCCCCGGTTTGGGTCCGCCGGCAGGAGACTTTGCCAATCCCCAGTTGGATGGGATCGGCATTGGCACGCGCCCGCAGTAATACGGACGCGTACGTCTCGACCCACTCTTCAGCCTCCGCGGTGAGCGTCACCACGACGGCTGCGGTCTTTGGGGGAACAAGCTTGCCCTTATTCCCCCCTCTCCTCTTCCCTTTCCCCTTACTCCCGCCAGTCTGCGTCTGACTAGGAAACGTGGCAGCGGGGACGGCAGGGGTGACCGGCAACGTCTTCTTTCCTTTTCCCTTCCCCTTCCCCTTTCTCCCTCCAGCCGTCTGCGACTGGCTGGGAGGCGTAGCGGCAAGGATGGGGGTGAAAGGCTGGGTCTTCTTCCCCTTGCCCTTCCCCTTTCCCTTCCCGACCACTTCGGTCCAGCCCTGCTGGCCGGACGGAGTGGCGGAAGGGAGAACGACGTCCTTCCCTTGCGAGGACGGACCCGGTTGTCCTCGCTTGTCTGCCGCAAGTGGCGGTCGGAGGCGCTTCTCCGGCAAGAGCCGGTCCTCAATGCCCGCTAGGCAGGCTCTAGTGAACGCCCGCTCCTCCATTACAACCTTGCGGATGATATCCTCAAGGTTGGAGGAGGGGGCTTCCAACGCAGGCAGTGGTGTGGCCTGGTTCGGCCGTGCGGTGGCGTCAGCCAGCTTCTGGTGGAGTTGGCTGACCTCCGACTGCAGGCGATCAACTTTCGCTTGCAGTTGCCGAGTCTCGTCGGTCGCCGTCCTTCTGACCAGCTCCTCGACGATGCCGCGCATGATCGCGGCCCGGCATTTAAGGGCCTTCTGGAAAGTCCCTTTTAGGTTTGAGGACTTAGAGGCGACCTCCGCTATCTCCTCTTCGTCCTCTTCCGCCATCCGCTCCAGCTCGGCCAGGGAGTGGTCCAAATATAAAACGCGGGAAGCGCCGTACCCGGACCTGGCTCGGGCAGCAAGCGCGCGTTGCTCCTTTGCTGCAACTCGCTCCTCCAGCTCTTGTTGGAGCTGTTCCCGCCGAGCCAGGTCCAACTGGCGTTGGGCGTCCACCAGACCCACGACGTGAGTGTCGGCGGCTGTTGCAGGCTTTTTTGGCTTTGACAGCCCCGCCGAGCCTGACGCCGAGGAGCACTCGGACCCTCCTTTCCGGTAGGCGCGCTTGCGCGACACCGACCGGGGCTCACCCGCGTCCGAGACGCCGTGTGAGCTGAGCGACTCGTTGTCGGAATCACCGACCCCGCCGAAGAAGCTGGCTGCAGACGGCGCGCGGCTAGCTTCGGACGCCGAGACGTCAGATTGACCCTGAGAGGGGTCTTTTGGTTGGCCCTGAGAAGGGCCTTTTTTAGGTTTTAGGAAACGCCTTCCCTGTAGGCTTTATTAAACCAGGGGCGACGACGACCGCCGACCGTACTTTTTGCGTTGGAGATGAATAATTCCATCTCTTAGAGCACCGTATCGGTAATGCAGTCCGCATACGTGTCGGGATTTCCAGATATGAAGCAAAGCCGTTTTCATTCGAAAATTTTGTAAAAATCTATACAATAAACTTAACTTAGTTAATTTAACTTAAACTTAAATTAACTTTAAGAGTAGTTTAAACCATTTTGTTCACTGCAGTTTACAAGTCACATAATATTACTCTTTATAACATTCCATGTGAAAACACGATAGTTTATTAATTATAATTAACGTTAAACTATAATATTTAGTGAATGTCTTTTGGCTGATATGATGATGATGATAATAATATTTAACCGTATGCCTGCACTGTATGCAGCGGCTGATCAGTTACGCGCACAGACTAAGTAGAGAGTTACGCGGGAGACGCGCGCGGCGTTTTTCAGTGGTATACGATATTAACGCCAATGAGCAAGACATTATGTCCGCGGAGCGCTTAGTGGTATATAAACTTAAAGTCGCTTGAGGTCTTAACCCTGTTAAAATTTGTGTACTTAATATTATAATAATAATTTCATCTATCGATATCGGTATACTGATTTAAGGGATCGCATAATTATAATGAGGTCACTAGTCTAGTAATTGCTGTCACTGTCAAGTGAGTGTCAATGTCAGAACTTTCAACGAACACGAACAACAAAAAGACACGGCTATGACAACAAAGTTCTGCTCGTTCTGCTGCTCTCTAAGTGTAGTTTAGTCCTTACGACTACTGCAGTCCTATAGTACTAAGCGTAAGCCTTCGGGGATAGAATTTGTCCAGCCATTACTTTTGGAAGTGCACTAGTGACAGACACGGCATTGTTGCTAATGGAATGCGATATTGTGATTCGAGCGGCCAGACCGCAGGATAAGGAGGCGCGCGCCGAGCTCATCGAACACGGCATTACCTCTTACGATCGCGACGCTATTATTTTTTTCGTTTTTCAAGAGGTACATACCTAACAAAAAACATACTACCTATCCTACTTTCTACTAATATTATAAACTGCGAAAGTTAGTGTGTTTGTTACCACTTAGCGCCTAAAAGAACCGATGTTGATGAAAATTGGTTGCCATGAAACAGCACTCTTTATTATGCAAAGAAAGCATAAAAAAAATTTTGAAATTAGTTTTTTATGTTAATAATAAAGGTATTACATGTTACCAGAACGGATTATTCCTGTTGGCCACCACATAGTTGGCCACCATTGGTGAACACAGGGACGTTTTATTACTGTTTCTCCCAAATGCCACCAGTTGTGGTCAGCAGGAATAAAATATTGGAATGTTCCCGTTGGCCACCATTGGTGGACACAGGGACGTTTTATTACTTTTTGTCCCAAATGCCACCAGTGGTGGAAACATTTTCCATTGACTACCACCTATCAGACCACTACTGGTTGACACTGGGAAATTTTGTTGCTTTATGTCTTAAAGGCCAACACCAAGCACAAATAATACAACTAGGTAGGTATGATAAAAATCAACATTTATTAAATATTCTTATATTTTATGTAGTAAAATAAAGAGTAAAATCAAACTTTTGTTACATAAGGTTTTTCTTTAACTAAGCTTATAATAATATATAATGTAATCATCAATCACAGTTTGAATCACAATATAAACAGCCCAGAACATTGGCTACACTTATAACGCTTGCAAACATTCTTATGGTTAAGGTTATTTTTATGAAGGTCATTATGATCCTTCTTGGCTGGCACCAACTCCAAAATAACTGATTAAAAACTATAAATAGTAAAGTATTATAGGTATAAGGATTGCGTTGATTCCCCTTTAATGTTCTTTGCTATGAAGTAATTAAAATATTATTTTCTACTTTTTAGTTAAGGGTTGAACATGTAGGTATTGTTTGAAGTCGGTTTTCATTTTCTAAAAATAATTTTATGTTACCTACATTGAATTTAAGAATTTTATATATTTGTACAATTTATACAAATAAATGATTTCTTTTTTAGTTTTGTGTTATGCTGTTTCACATGTTTAATTATTGTTAGATAGCAAAATAATAGTAGATTAGTAGCCAAGGCCTGTAAGGCATCAATTGCAGCCCGAGATATTTATGAGGGTGCAATTGATGTTTACACCCGAGCTAACTACTCTGCTTTACATCTCGATTGACTTTGACTTTTGTCTTTGATTGTGAGGTAAGTAGGAAAAAACCGGCATTACAAGAATAAAATATTGTTAATTGCTGCTATATTCATTGAAAGAAAGAAAGAAAGAAAGAATCATTTATTTGCGTAGAATACAGGTGATACCAGTTATAACATTAAACAATTGAATTGAAAAATACAAACATTTTATTTTAATTTTTTTTTTTTCACATAACAATTTACATTGTATTTGAAATGTACATGCGAGAATGGGTTTACTTAATAATAAAAATTTAAAAAATAAAACGAAGAAAACAAAAGAAAGATTAATTTTACAATTACTTATCACAAATTAAAAATTGAATCGGGAGTGCAGCTTATAATTATCTTCATCACTTGCAGAACTCATGTTTTGTCCTAATTGGCACTTAATTATAAAAAAAACCCAAAAACAAATAATATTTAAAGTAAAAGTTTTCTATTCCCGCCTTTTTTTTTCATCTGTTTTTTTAAATGTTTTTTCAAGAACGAAATCGAGCTTCGCCATTCGATATTTAAAATTGATAACTATTATACTTATACGAAGACAAGGCTGAATAGCGAAGCGACCTCTTTTGTCATTGGGCTGAATGCATGATGTCTATTGCCAGTAAGATGGTTAGATGTACGCGAACTTTTTGAAAGAGTGAAGTGTTTTTTTTTTTAATTACTTCCCGCCCTAGGGCTTTTCTAGCTACATTATTACCCTAGAGCGCTAATTGGTCACCTATAAGCCCCATTTGGGGGTAATAAGGAGCTACTTACCGAATATGAGAGATGTAAAGGTATTATATATGTCGGTGTGTTCAGTTGACGCTGCAGCTGTGCGTGCTGTGCGGCGCGGTGCTGTTCATCTTCGGCGGCGCGGGGCCGGCGGGCGTGGCGCTGGTGCCGCCCGCGCTCGCCGCGCTCACCGCCGCCGCCGTGCTGGCCGCGCACCGCGCCGCCGCGCGCCTCCACGCCGCGGTACTGACTGTACACTGTACACTAGATGCGGGCCGGGTATCGTGCACTCACAATGTAATGTATGTTTGTGCGCAGCGCATGCGTCGCGAGGAGGCGGGCTTCGTGGCGGAGTGCGCGCGGCGCGTGGTGGGCACGCTGAGCGTGTCGGCGTGGCGCGGCGCGCGGCGCAGCGGCTGCGTGCACGCGCTGGCGGTGCGCGCGGCGTGGCGGCGCCGGGGCGTGGGCGGCGCGCTCCTGAGCGCCGCGCGCGCGCACGCCGTCCAAGCGCGCCTCGAGTCGCTGGAGGCGGTGGCGAGCACGCTGCAGGGGAGCGCACGTTCGTTGCTGCACGCGCACGGGTAGGTACATGACGTAGGGTGCGTGCATCTTCTGTCACGCCCCGGTCCCGACTGTGTGTGTGTGTGTGTGTGCAGGTGGGAGCTGCGCGGCACGTACCACCGCCGGCTGCTGGGCACGGCGCTCACGCTGCCGATGGTGCAGATGGGCCTCGAGCTACCGCACGCGTAACGCGCCCGACCGACCGACCGACGTGCGAACGAAGCGGCGCGGCGGCGCGAAGATCACGAATATATTTTTTATGAATTTATTGTATTAAGGCTCAAAAAAATACGGACGTTCTTATAAGTATTTTAATGAAACGAATCGACCGCGCAAGAAAATGTACAGTTACTCTAAATGTAAGCGAACTCATTCATGTCGCGATCCTTCAAGGGGACTTCTCCGGGTGGAACAGCAGACGCAATTTGTCCACACCCACGAGTACCTGCAATCGATAGGTATCGTAAAATATTTAGATACAATAATAAGAGAAGTCACAGTCGGTCGCTCGACGCTCCCACCTTGAGTCGTTCGGGGCGCTGCGCGTCGTGTGGCGCGCAGTGCGGCGGCGCGAGCGCGGCCAGCAGACGTGCGCGTGCCTCGCGCGAGGCGGGCGCGCCGGCCAGCACGCGGCCCAGCAGCTGCACGGCGCCGTAGCCCGCCGCGGGCTCCAGGCGGCGCCAGCCCTCGGCCAGCGCGGGCTCCAGCTCCGCGCGGTCGCCGGCCCGCAGCACGTCCAGCAGCGCCGCCTGCAGCAGCTGCGCGGCGAGGCGGTCTGCGACGCCGCCGCCGCCGCTGCGCAGTGTGTCGCACAGCCGCAGGCGCGCGCCCGCCTCGGGCACCGCGCTCAGCAGCATGCCGCCCAGCGCCTGCGCCTACAATGGACTTCCCCACTGAGAGACTTGATACTTCACGTCGCATAGCTGTCCCGCCCCGCCCCTCATCTGTTCCAATGTTAAGTGAGTCGTCGACGATCAAGATCTTTAGGTGATATATGAATCTTTACTTTAGCAAAGTCAAGGGTAAACCGTAAATAGTACATGATGGTGGCTGGGCGCACCTGGTCCCAGGTGGCGCGCTGGTCCAGCAGCGTGTGCAGGGCGCGGCGGGCGCGCGCGGGCGAGCCCAGCGTCAGCGCGGCGGCGACCAGCAGCGCGCCCGCCGCCCACACGTCGTCGTCGGCCCACGGCGCGTCGTCGCCCGCCACCATGGCGCCCGCGCCCTCCGCCAGCTGCGCGAGGCGCGCGGCGGCCGCGGGGTGGGCGAGCGGCGCGCGCGCGTCGGCGGGCAGCGCGCGGGCGAGCGCGGGCAGCAGCTCGTCTGGGCGAGGCGCGCGCGCGGCGGGCGGCGCCGGGGCGGCCACGCGCAGCTCGGTGACGGCGGAGGTCAGCACTGCTTCGCTCTCGCTGTCGCCGCTAGAGTCGCAGCGCGGCGGGAGGACCGTGTCGTCGGCCTCGTGTCGCTCGCGCAACGCCCGCAGTTCGCGCTCGCACTCCAGCTCGCGCGCTCGCTGCGTTGCCAACGCCTCCGCGCTCGGCATGCTGAATGTGCTCTGTCATTTGTCACAAACATTAAAAGACTGATCGAAATTAGAATTTTATTGAAAACAGCCCACTCAATCTCCATCCTGAATTGTCAAATCATAAAGGTTTTACTACTTTATTTTACAAAACAAGGATGATATTAGTTTGAATTTCTATTAGTTAATTTAAAAGTAAACAAATTAGAGATTGACAAAACTGTGAGAGTTCCTGTCAATCTTGACTGATTAGATTATGTGTTCATGACAAGTAGAACTAGCAATAGTAAAATTTGTGTCACACCTACATTGCACTTTCTTTCTAAGAGCATTTATTCTGTTCCATGGTTCAACCCTTAGAGCATTAAACCAACCGGAGAGGCCACTGACAGGCGTACCCCTCTGCCAAAGGTACCAGCCCACCGGTCATACCCGTTATATAAAACTAGTTGACGCGCGTTCCGCATCATAAGTCACATATCAGTGCATGCGTAATAGCGTCTCAATAGAAATGCCGAATTGCAGTGTATTTTGGTGTAAAAAGCGTTCAGCGACATCAAGTCTACAAAAGGATAATATTACATTCCACCTGTAAGTATTATTTTGTTCTAATATTCTTAAATAAGGCATTAAATTAGCAATTTAACCAAATAAAATGCTAATCAACCAGTGTTGCCAGGCTTATCATCAATACTCCAATCTGGGGTAATATTTTAAGTTGAATTAACATAAAAACTAACCTTTCCTTTTTTATATCTCGCCTTGTTGACATATCTAATAAGTTTCATTTTGGATGTACATTATTGTGTCACCGTTCCCATATTTATTTATTTTTAATTAAAACCAATCTTTTTTTACCAAGTAATGCACAAAATAATATTAAATGAACAAGTAAAATGAGATTATAAATCCAAATATACAAGATTAGTGCACTTTATTCCGAAAGATAATTGCTCATTTCTTACAAAAATAAGCGTATTTATTTTTAAGAAACTGGTCACACTTTAACATAATTAGAGATGAGACAGTTTAATCACAAATATCGATATTGGTTTTCCAGTATTAAATTAATTTTTTTTTGTTTGTTTTAGATTTTCAAAAGAAGCAGCGCCTCGAGTCGCTTGGGTCCAATATTGTAGGAACCATATAAGTGGGTTCCTAAGCGTACAAGTATCTGACTAACAGCTTAAAAGACAAAGCCTTCTGTGCTGCCAGCACTGCTACCTCCTCCCTACCCCCCAAGCGGCGGAGAGCTCAGTTTTTAGCAAGTAAACTCGCTGTGCGCTACCTCCTCTTATTGCATTACCTAGGATTAGTTAAACTAGATTTATAAGGTTAATTTAAATTGCACAGTTTTTCAGTATTTTATTATACCTACTTAAATAAAGACTTTCTGAAATATATTCTGTTGTTTTTTTGTTATCTGAACAGATAAAATATCTCTCTAATAAAAATCTACTCATACATTCTCATGTCAGTGTCTTGTTACTATGTAATCAGAACAAAATCCTCCAATTACAAGCTCTGCTTAGTTGGAACGAAATTTAAAAGCAACAGACAATTAATTCAAAGTATTATTTGGTTTGAATATACATACATACTTAGGAGTAATACACGTAAAATTGACACGTAATAATTAATTACAATCTTTAATCCACACTAGAACAGATTTCAACAGGTGGTGGTTATTGAACATACATCCTTGTGCGCAGTAGTAAAATAAAAAAAAAGAGTGGGTACCCATGTACGCACGTAAGAAGTTATACTTCTTTGGCATAACAATCCAAAAATACCAAATAATAATACAACGCATACATACATAAATATTTGAATTGATATAAACGCCAATATATTTTTTATTTATTCACACAGATTATTTGTACTGATACGACACACAAAGATCCGCAACTAACTTCAGTGTGTAAAAGGTTCGCAACTAACTTCAGGGTGTTGCTTTTTTCTGTCGGTGTGCGCGCGCATCGTAAAAATTCACTCTCATCATTTTTCCCAATCGCGCCAAAAATAGTATAACTTCAAAAAAAAAACGGCTAAATGCCAGTAGGACTCGCGCGCCGAGGGTTCCGTACTATCAGGGATCGGAAGTATTGAATAAACATTAGTAAACATAGTAGGAGAGCCCGACCGCATAACCAGATTTGTTTGTCACAAATAAATTTAGCCCGACCGTATGACGGGCTTTTTTGATAATAATTACGAAAAAGTGTGCTAGTTAGAAACACTGATTTATTCTTCCTGTAATATTGACATAAACATGAATCAACAGAATTACTTCTAGTTAATTCATGTTTATGAACTATAAAAAAACCTTAAAATTATAATACATTATTATTACCTAAAACTGTTCTATATAATATAAGATAATGCTCATTTTAATAAGCAAACATAATAATCATGAAAATAATTAAATCTTTCGCGTACTTATATGAAATCCTAAACATCGATACTAAATATCGACAGAGTCAAGCTCTAACTGTTCTACGCTAAGGAAGCGTAAACTAATAGATGTCCCTGTGTGTGAATGTGGTTGTGTGAATGTGATTGTGTGTGTATAGTTTAAGCTAGTGTGTAATAATTTTATTGTGTGCGTGTATAACGACGCGATTTAAAAATGCATTAGTAGTTAACATTGTAATTAGTGTGCGTTGCTCGCGTTACCCCGTCCCCCGCCGAAAGTGGCAGACTTTTGCGCAAGGGAAATAGAGCGCGTGTCCACTCCTGTTGGTTTAATGCTCTAAGGTTCAACCAACCCAAATACACTAAAAAATGCAGCCTACTGAAATAAAGAGTGACCCCTAAAAACTGTTCCAGGCATTTCTGCTCCATAAATCTCTTTAGTTATCCTACTTCCATCCATCCTTTCCACATGTCTTAACCTTAACATACTCATTTAAATTTTTGTCACTATATCATCATTTAATCGGTAGGCAGCAGCTTCGCAGAGCCCCTGGCATTGCAGAAGTCTATGAGCGACAGTTACCACTTACCATCAGGAGGACTGTTGGCTCGTCTGCCACTGTAGGCAATAAAAAAATAAAAAACTATCACGCTACTCCTTACTCTATCAGTAAGTTTAATTCCACACATGCTTCTCAGTGCTCTTATCTCTATTGCATTTATTCTGCCTTATCCAAGATTCACTACCATACCTACATAATTGTTGGCGCATATTTATATCTGGTGAATGGTATACAACCAGAGAATTAAATGGTTTGAAATCTCTATAGTGTATACAACTGTGTGTAGTGGACTTATTGAATAAACAGTACATAACCTAGCTACAAACATAACAAAAAATAATTCCAATTTAAAAATGAAAATGTTCTTTGTTTTACCGCATTGGATGCTGAAGAATTGACGAATATCATCGGCAGGTCGTCTAACTCATCATCAATATCACTCATAGCTGATGTCAGATGTTTTGTTTTGTTATTACCGACTTTGTAACGACACTACAAATACAAATATTGTAGCTATCAATCTAAGAACAACAGTCGCACCAAGTATTGTCTCTGAAACTAAAGATTTAAAGTTTTGTGCACCAACAAAACCGCCAATCAAAAGTCAATGAAACCAAAACCGAACTGAACTCAGATTATAGGAACAACTGAACTCAAAAGTCAAAACACCAAAAAACAACCTTTGTTTTGTTTTTGTTGTTGTAAACGTCAAAGTCAACGTCAAACCTAAAGTGCCAAAATTGACAAAATTAACCACAAAATAAACTGACAAAATGTATGTATTCATGAACGTAATCTAACTAAACAGGACGGTACTCACAGTTAAAAAACGAGCCGAGCAAGAGATGTAGTACAGAACAGAGACCATGTGTCTCTTTCTAATATTGTGACAATAAAATTTTTACTAAGTGAGACAAATTATACAATAGTCCATGCTATAATTTGCATTGGTATGAGTATTTCTATAATGCGGGTATTTAGTTATAAGAATACCTCCGTAATATTTACAATGTAATACGATCTATCTTGTAAAAGGAATACACGTAACCTATTGCTCCAGTTTAAGATTTTTATTTCCTGCCTAATATAATTCATCTCATCATAATCAAAACATAATTTGGTAATATATAATTTGTATGTATTTTATATTCGCACCTATATCACAAGCCTTAATAATATTATTAAGCTTGTTTGAGTCGAGATAGTGTTGTGTAATTATAGTAGTATTATTATTATATTTGGTGCAGTAGACTGATATAACGAAATTTAATGATGTCTCTTCTTTTTTTTAAAGCATACAGAAATTCAATGTAAGTATATGTTTGTATACAGTTCCAGCTAGAAACGAAAAAATATTCTTTATAAAAAAGTAATTGGTTACAATGAGATTTGTTGCTTAAAGGTTTAGGTTCGATCTATATTCGTTTTATCACGGTGAAAACCTTAACTACAACCTAATTAATGTTTTTAGGATTCCGTACCTCAAAAGGAAAAACGGAACCCTTCCATAAAGAATCACTTTGTTGTCTGTCCGTCTGACTGTCAAGACCCATTATTTAATCTCGGGAACGCGTGGAGGTATCAAGTGAAATTAAAACGATATACTCAGGAATGGCGGCGGTTCATAGTTTGAATTGAGTCAACCGTGTCATGTTAACGTAACGTAATTAATGTGATACCTAACAGTTTGCACAGTAATATGCACCTACAAATTTGTACCCTTTTTGTTTCTCAGCCACTGCAACTTTAAAACTAAAAACAATCACAAACAGCAGTGTTTATATTACACAACAATAAATAACTGTTAAACAACGCAGGTATGTATCTGAACCTCTCAAGGCACGAATGTAAATAAGTATTTGAAATATTGTACATTTAATAAAATTGATAGGACACGATAGGTAAATAATATTTTTCTATTATTCTGCAATGACAAAAAAATCGTTTTACAAAGGCTTTTGAAAAATGGATAAATTCATGAAATTCAGGCTTGTTATTTTATTTTAGTTTTGATACTTACCTAGAGTTGTTCGATATCGTTATACATATCGTTATTGGCGTATGGTCGATAACAATAATTAAATCAATATAGACTAGGAGTCGTTAAATCTGTCTGTCACAGGCAAATTGTATTAATCGGCCCTTTACAATCTGCCTCGGCATATTACATAACGCCGGATATGTTAGGTCAGCAATGTGTATACCTGATTTGAGATGTTTAAACTAGTTTGACTACAAATATAATTCGTTTATAGCACTCACCGGCTGCTGCCGCGGCACATCGCTTCGCTTGCTCGGCTCGTGCACAGGGGGTCACAGTTTGTTCTAACCTAATCTATCCCAATGTGCCTTCAGCATCTTACCTAACGCCGATGACCAAGAGCGTTTAGAAAATGCTGAGGCAGTATGTAAACGGCGGCTTTATTCAATTTGCCTGCGACATATCGATATTTATCGATTTGCCGATATAAAGTTGCAACCCTATCAGTGATAATAATAATCGCAGCCAAGACTATCATCTGTTTTTATGTGATACATATAAATAAACACGGACGTATTTTACGACTTCAAGGGACTATGGACAGTAACTTTATTGATCCTAATATCAGCTTCACAACTAGTCATGGCAAAAATTAAGGAATCGTCTATTGAATTTGTAGTTGTCAGTAGTTGAAGAATAATTTGTCTATTATTACAAGTAGACAAGTACGCACAGAGCAACACTAGGTCTGTCTGTGATTAATGCATGCATGTACTGTACATCACTAAAAAAAAGAGAAAAAGAAAACAAAACAAATGTCAATATTAGTCTTCAAAAAGAAAATTGTTATTTCTCACAGTAGTGGTGTGTAAACAACGATTTGTTGGTTTGAAGTCGGAAGTCGGCTCTAGTGAGCCGCTATTAAGAGCCTCGCGGTGGTCGGCGGACGGCGAACAGCCCGAGGAATGTGGGAGGAGGGTGGTAACAGCAGCAACGGCGGCAGCGGCTCGCGGGCCTTCGCTGATCCTGCCAAGCTTCATGACACAGTGTTCCATGAATTGATGCAAGAATGTAAGCACAGTGCGCCTGGGGCGCGCCTCTCCGCTCGTCTCCGCACTGCCCTTGAGAGGTGAGTGGCTGCTTTGTTTCAAGTTCGACGTAGCTACGATTTTACGTCACAATGTTTGGAATGTATGGTACAAAGCTACTTCCTGCTGACAAATTATGTGTTCTACTCTACATTTATACCTAATAAATTGATTTTTTATCATTCAAAAATGTTTTTGTCAGAGCTTAGCTGTTAGATTTGGATTATTCCCGTTGGCCACCACTGGTGGACACAGGGACGTTTTATTACTTTTCGTTCCAAATGCCACCAGTGGTGGTCAGCGGGAATAATTCATAACATTTGATTAGGAAATCTGGGCTCCACAAATGTATATATGTACATGTTGTATACACAATATAATGATGTACACACTTTCCTATGAGAATTAAGATTCAAAGAGGCATAATATGGATTTGTTGTTTGAATCAGGCCACCTGGGGTCAGTCCTATGGCTCTTATTAAATTTGTGAGCTGTGTTGAGCTGGCCCTCCAGTGTTTGTGTCCTGTGCTTAGTTGCTCAGTCTTGCGGGAACATGTGCATTTTGAAAACTATCATTAATTGTAGATAATTTGAAAACCATTGATAGGAATTAGGTGAGCTATTTTAGGTTAATGAACAACTATTACATACAACATTCTGGGGTTCAATATTATATTTAAATGAATTACATTAATGATTTTAATGAACCATGAATTTTCTTAGTTCTAATTTTATTAGCACTTGTTTTTTTTTAAATGTGGTAAGAATTGGTATGTTGACAGTCTATGAACAAATAAAAAATATTTGGATGTTTTAATAATATGCCTTCTTGTATTTAGTTAAAATTATAAATGAGTTAAATATGAAGGACAATATTATTTCAAACAATTTAGATGTAGACCAAGTTTATACCATACCAATAAAGACAATCAGCTTCTTGAATTTTTGCTTCACCAAATCTGAACACTGGCACTTCTCATGTGAGAGTGTGACATCCTATTTAAGTTCTACATAAAAGTATTTAAGTTTCTACATTCAAGAACACTGTTAATCCATGGAGTATGTTAGGTGGAGTGGAATCAGTTTGGTAGTGTCATGTCTTACTATAATTTTGTTCACCGGTTTGAATATATTTAGTTTAATAGTCAGTAAATAACTTGTCAGACCTCAGTTTTGTAAATGTTTTATGGGTGAGAAAAGACTTGGGCATTTATAATCACCTAAGGTTGCTCTTAGCAAATTGGCAATTTAAAAGTTTTTTTTTTAAATATTAATTTATTTGTAATGGCATCATTATCACATCACATCTTAGTGAAATATAATATTATTATACATTTCAACTGTGCAGACAACTCATATTCATATAATTATATCATATCATATTGCCTGAATTTCTTGCAAAAACAACTGAGACTGATCAAAAATAGTTGGTCGCTAGCACCGCCACTCACTGTAGTCATCGCCTATGATTACACAGAAACTAAATAATGCAAATATGCAAATATTGCCTCAAAAAAGGTCTTAATTTGTTGCAAAAATAAAAAAGGCCAAAACGTAAATAAACAAAATTTATGCTATATTTAGTTTCCAGTTATGGATACGCACATTGTCTTCCGACCGACTGAAATTGACTTTTGGAATATTGTCCACCTCTTCTGGGTTCCACTGACTGCTTACCATCAGGCAGAGTGGAGTCACTTTGAAAAACCAATATATGTTATGTCTGTAATTGTGTTTGTGGCAAACACCATATTAGAAGAATCACAATAGTAACTAACTAGTTAAATCAGGCAACAACCTGGGTTTGTAACGCATAGCATTTATGACATGGAACACGTAATCCCATTAGGACCACAGTAAATTTAAACAATTAAAATTACAGTGAGGATTTTATTAAACGTTTTCAAAGCCTTAGAGGCAAGTAGAGTACAGTGAGGCTGACGGGTGGCGTGTATCGTTCCAGGATGAGTCCTGCGGGGCGGCGCGCGGTGTGCGACCGCAAGCGCGACGGGTGCGCGCCGCTGTTCGTGGCGTGCAAGCGCGGCAACGTGGAGATAGTGGAGTACCTCGTGCACGTGTGCGACGCGGACCTGGAGCAACGCGGCGTGTACGAGGTGCCCGACGACCGCTCCGTGCACACCGTGACCCCCCTGTGGTGCGCCGCCGTCACCGGGCGCCTGGAGGTGCTGCGCGTGCTGGCCGACGCGGGCGCCGACGTCAACGCGGGCTCCGACTCCGGCTCCACGCCCGTGCGCTCCGCCTGCTTCATGACGCACCTGGACGTGGTGCGCTTCCTGGTGGCGCGCGGCGCCGACGTGCACCGCCCCAACCACAACGGAGGCACCTGCCTCATCAACTCGGTGCAGTCCGTGCGCCTGTGCGCCTTCCTGCTGGAGCACGGCGCCGCCGTCAACGCGCACGACACGCAGCTCAAGACCGTGCTGCACTACGCCATCCAGGAGCACCGGCTGGAGACGGCGCGCCTGCTGCTGGAGCGCGGCGCCGACCCGCACCGCACGTCCCGCGCCGGCGACGACGCGCTGCGCACCGCCGCGCTCAAGGGCGCCGCGCAGATCGTGGCGCTGCTGGCCGCGCGCGTGCGCTACGAGCCCGCGCGCCTGGCCGACGCCTACGAGCTGCTGGGCTCCACGCAGCTGGACGAGTTCAACGACGTGAGCGCGGCGCTGGCGGCCTGGCGCCGGGCCACGGCGCTGCGCCACGCGCGCGGCCTCGTGCCCAAGCGGCCCGTGCGCGCGCCGCACCGCGCGCTGGGGCTGGCGCGCGAGTGGGCCGGCGCCGCCGAGCTGGAGCACGCCGCCACCGACATGGACGCGCTGCGCACGCAGTCGCTGCTGGTGGTGGCGCGCGTGCTGGGCACGGAGCACAAGGACACGGTGTTCCGCCTCATGTACCGCGGCGCCTCGTACGCCGACGCCTTCCGCTACCAGCGCTGCATCGACCTGTGGACGTGGGCGCTGCAGATCCGCATCGAGAAGGACTCGCTGCTGGCCACGGACACGTGCCACACGGCGTGCGCGCTCACGCGGCTCATGCTGGACGCGCGCGGCGGGCGCCTGGAGCGCGCGCGCGGGCTGCCCCTGCACGCGGACGTGGTGCGCGTGTTCGAGCTGCTGGCCGGCGCGCTGCCGGGCGCCCGCCGCGCGCTGAGCGTGCGCCCCGTGCACAAGGCGCAGGCCGACACGTTCGACCGCGCGCTGCGCTGCGTCACGCACGTGGTGTTCCTGCTGCTGCAGACGGCGACGGACGAGCGGGAGCGCGCGGCGGCGGCGGCGGGCGTGCGCGCGCTGGTGGCGGCGGACGTGCGCAGCGCGCACACGGGCGACACGCTGCTGCACCTGTGCGTGTCGCGGCTCAACGTGATCCGCTCCACGTACTTCGCGGACGAGCTGGACGCCGCCCCGGTGTTCCCCAGCGTGCGCGTGGCGGAGCTGCTGCTGGAGTGCGGCGCCGACGTGCGCGTGCGCAACGAGGCGCGCAGCACGCCGCTGCACGTGGCCGCCATCCCCTACAACTTCAGCACGGAGCTGGTGGAGGCGCTGCTGGCGGGCGGCGCGCACCTGGACCAGCCCAACAAGTTCGGCGACTCGCCCGCCGAGCTGGTGGCGCTGAACCGCGGCTCGCGCGTGCGCGTGGTGCAGCACGTGACGCTGGCGTGCTTGGCCGCGCGCGCGCTGCTGGCTGCGCGTCGACGCGTGCCCGCGCGCGCGCTGGACCGCGCGCTGCCGCGCACGCTGCGCGCCTTCCTCGACCTGCACCGGCCCTAGGCACCCTGCACCCTCACCTTCACTAGTCATCCTAATTGTCTATAATATTCGTAATTAATCATAGTGTCGATGTATTCTGATCGTTTTATTCTAAATAAAACTAGTATATAGTTATTTACGAAGTGTTTTATTGATTGTCCTACCTACAAGAGTGCGCTCGCTATGAGCCCCAGCGCGGCGAGCGCGTGCACGGCGCGCGGCGGGCGCGCGGCGGCGCGGGAGGCGGCACGCACGCGCGCGATGTTGCGCTTGTGCCGGTCCACCACGAAGATGCGCCCGCCCATGCCTGAGGGCCGACGACTAATGTTTAGTGCATGTAGTTAAACACAATGTTACTTGAAATGCATGACCGATGCTCCTTCGTAAAATAATGGTGCAAAACTCAAAATGAGCACTACAAGCAAAATGTGGAAAACGCAAAATGTCCATTATGCAAAAAATGCAAAACTCAAAATGAGCACAACACGCAAAATGAGCAAAATGCACGAGGACTGTAGAAACATGAAACTTTGTGTGTAATGTCGACTAACTACTGACTAAAATTCTAGGTATATCACATTTTCGCTAGGTGCTACAGTTTTCGAGATATGTAATTTGCGATTAATTTCGACTAATTACCGATTTATTCCGATGTATCCCAGTAGTTCCATTTCGTCATGTAATTAGATTCTCAGTTTGCGGTAGTGGCTGTGCCGAGACAAGCCATACTATGGTAGCATAGAACAACGAAATGTAGGTTAGGGACCGACCTGCGTGCGTGAAGGAGTGGTAGTAGACGACGTCGGGCCAGGAGGAGTTGGGCGCCACCAGCAGCTCGGCGGGCGCGGCGGCGGGGCAGTCCCACAGCAGCGAGCGGTTGTACGCGCGGAAGCTCGCGTAGTCGTCGTCGCGGCGCCGGTCGGCGGCGGGCGCGTGCCGCGCGAGGCACAGCGGGCCCGCGGCGGTGGGCGCGAGGCGCGCGCGGCGCGTGCGGTGCACGCCCGCCAGCACGCGCGCGGCGCGCTGGGCCGCCTCGCCGCGCCGCTCCAGCCCGCCGCCGCCGCGCGCCGCCGTCACGATGAGCGGGTGGTACAGCGCCGCCGAGTGCGGGTCCGCGCCGCCGCGCACCTTGAACGCGTACGTGAGCCCGCGCCGCAGCTGCAGGTCGGGCGCCAGCTGCCCGTTGACGTACCAGGCGAGCGCGGGCGCCCCCCCCGCGCCGCCCCGCGCCGCCACCCCGCGCCGCGCGCCCGCGGGCCCCAGCGCGAACGTGAACACGCGCAGCGCGGGGTCGAACAGTTCCGCCACCTCCCACGCAGCGGGCGCCGCGCGCGTGCCGCTGTACACGAGCATACGTCACGTCTGGGCCGGGTCTACTTCGACCGACGGCGGACGAGGAACAGTTATACTCACACGGTGAACTTGACGCAGTCGTTGTCAGTGTCGTTGCCGGCGAGCGACATTAGCACGTCCCGTTTAGGGTAGACGGTGTGGAAGGCGGGCTCGCCCTCCTCGTCCAGCTGCCCCAGCGCCCACACCGCGAACATCGGACGATCCTTCACCCACTCGCGATCCATGCTCTCCGCTAGTCACAGAATACGATTATTATTAAGTTGGTTAGTACTGTTATCCGTAGACGGCACATTACAAACCTGCTTGTAGCGAGCGCCTGTAGGAGATGATGGTAAGCCCGTTGTCCCGGCGCGCGTTGAACACCTGGTTGGAGTCGAGCCCGCCCAGCAGCTCGTCGCGACACACGCCTCGCCACGCGCCCAGCACCTGCACGCACTACACACCGACCACGTTATGAACCGCCTTTCATCGATCGTTCCGTGAGAAACATGGGCTCAAGAGCAGTACCCTGTGACACTCCACTCCCAAAGTTGTATAAACACATGCACATCGTCAGCTAAAAAACTTGCTTTACATAGAATTATCGTTCAGATTAGTAGAATTTGACGAGCCAATTAATGGCGTGGGATATTATTTTATTTTACTAGCATTCTTACATGCCACACATTCAAAAGCTTGGTGCAGATCTACAAAGGTTACATACGGGCGCGAGCGCGGTGATGTTGTAGTCGGTGGCGTGCCCCCGCTGCTGACCCGCGTCGTACCTCGCGACGGCCACATCGGCGCCGAGCATGGACGAGTTGGTGTCGCTGCCGGAGATGCCGAACGCCATGTAATCGTTCTCCCCGATCTGAAAAACGTTACTATCACTGGTTCGTTTAACGATAACAGGCATTAATCGATGAAAAGGTGTCAGTTACCTGCGCCGCGAGTTCGAAGGTGATCTGGTTGCCGAAGACCTCCCAGGAGACTTGGTAGTCGCGGTGCAGCTGCCTGCAGTGCGGCAGCGCGGCGCGGTAGTCGTGCGCACGCGCGGGCGCGGGCGGCACGTCCAGCGCGTCGGGCACCAGCGCGGCGCCCAGCGAGCGGCGCGCGCGCGCGTCCCACACGCTCACCCAGCGCACGTCGAACACCGAGGTGCCGCCCGGCAGCTCCAGCCGCACGTCCTCGCCGCCGTACGCGCGCAGCGGCTCCAGGCTACACACACACACACACATCGATCCTACTGAATCATGAATGACCCACTCTGCTCATTTAAACTGTCATACTTGAACATCTATCGTGTTTTTAATACTAACATAACAACAAGGTACTCAGTAAAATGTCAGCCTCTAATAAAATAATAGCAAATTCATTTATAAGGAACTCTTCCACAGGTTATGTCAATCTAAATGCATTTAGATGGATTGCCAAAATGAGCATAAGGTGGGTCATGCACGAATCACTTGGTCACTTCTTTGCAGGCTGCCAACTAGCTCATTTGTCGTGTATGTCACGAGGCAAATTGGTAAACGGCGGTTTCATACAATTTGCCTGCGACATATACACCTCAGTCAGACTGGTCCAGCGGGGCGATACTCACTAGCCGTACTCGTCGGGGATCTTCATGCCGCGGGCCGAAGGCTGCGGTCCCACCCCCGTCCAGAAGTACACTTCCTCGCCGCTGCCATCGTAACGGAACTCGGGGATACTGGAATGATATTACATAGGTACATGTGTTTTAACTGAACTTAATATGTGTCAGAGACAGTATACAAATTATTCTAGTTTGACGCAGCGCAGTTTCACCCGTGTTAAATATCCACATCTATAGTTACTACATGTTTCATCATCATGTTACATATTCTATTAACTTCCTTAACAACTAGGCTATCAAACGCAAGAAGAATTATTCAAATCAGACTATTAGTTCTAGAGATTAGTGCGTTCAAACAAACTCTTTCAATTCTCTTCTTATATATTAGTATAGATATAACAGTGGTGATGTCTTACAGCAGTGTTGTAGCATCCAGAAACTGCACAGGCTTACTAGACACTGCGTTGGTGCCGGCCAATGGCCCTATACTCTTAACATTAGGTGTTTCAAACTCATCGGGTATGTACACATCACCGAATGTATTTTGAGAGCCAATATCGTATATGGCGAGCCACTTGAGGCGTGAGATGCGCTTGCCCTCTGGCAATGTAAGCTCTATTTCTGCATTGTAATAACGCTCCAGGATGTTTGTTCTGCAACATAACAAATAATGTAAATGTGCTAGCTCTACAAATACAGTCACAGCCAGTAACAACAGTAAAGGCTGTCACTTGTAATTATATAGGTAGGGACAATTTTTGAAATTGTAATTAATAATAAATATTTTTTGTCTCAATTGTCTCAATCAACATCTTGGAAAATAACAATAATTATTTACTTATTTGAAATTATTAAATTAACTTAATTAACAATTTGAAATTAACTTTTAACATTAATTAAAAAACTAATTTGAAAATATTAATTAATTACTTAAAAGTTTCAATTTACTTTCAATAGATTAATGGACATCTGTCAAAATGAAAAGATTACATAATAGCTAAAAATGTTAAAATCTTTTACATTGCAACTACTTTTATACCAAAATATGACAAAATTGCTCAAATTTTTTATTGTTATAAACTTCTAAAAGAGTAGTTAATAAAACTGTTGATGTTATAGTATAATAGAAACATGCTTTTTTGATATTATACAGTGATGCCTCACAGAGTGGCGCTATGAACATATAAAATCCCAAATATATATGTAAGAGAGGATCAATAATTTTCTTGTTTATTAAGTTTTAAAATTGAGAGTGAAAAATAAAAATGTAGTACATAATCTGTTTTACTTCATTAATTAATCAGCAATTATTGAATCATTAGTAATAATATTCAAAAGGTTTTGCTAGTGTGAAAAGAGTAGTATGTTGAAGAACACGTAGGTGGCTAAACACTATTTTGGTAGGTACCTGCCAAACTCATTGGGTACAATGAACCCCTGTGGCCCGGGCCGGCCGGAGTCACCAGCCCAGAAGAATGTGTCGTCCCCCGTCCCATCATAGTTCAAGTTAATGAGCAGTAGTGTCCACTCATCCACTGCATACACATCACCCGATACCTGTGCAAGTAACTTGTCTATTACATTGGTGTCAGACTAGCCTGCGGACCAGCTGGTAGTGTTAGTGTATGTCCACTGCTGGCCATAGGCTTCCCTAGCTATCCAATAATGATTAGTTCTAAGCCACTCATATGCATGGGTTGCCTTTCCACCTTTACCACATCCATGATCTGTTTGGCAAAGGGCCTATGCAAGGTGCACGTTTTGCGCCCAGTTTCTGTTCCAACAGATATCAGTCCAGCGTGCTGTGTGACCTGCCTATTGCCACTCTAAACTTTCTGCCAATTTTGTTTACATTCAGATTCTCTTAGTTCCTATACAACCTCGCTGGCAAACACCTGGAATAGTCCACTCATTCTCCACTCGGCATTTATGTGAGTCTCAGGCTTCTCAAAAGTGCTACCTGTCATAATTTTAAGTTAAAGAAAGCTGCTTAGAAAACCTATGGTGATCACTTAATAATAAATAATAACAAGTAGGTAGGTAGGACGTACTTGATGGTGATACGAGTTGAGTTTCCCGATGAACTTGCCGCGGTATGGGCCGTCCTCGTCTTGCGATACACAGTCTGCAACAATACGTGATTCACAATATCGAACACCACCAGGACACTAAGTGCGATGAAAGTTTTCACTTGTACACACTACTAACTACACAATAGCAATGATATTTTACCTTTGGTCACTACTATGAGTAGTAGAAAATATATTTTATGCATTTTACACTCACTTTAATCACTTTTAACTAAATTTTAAAACTTTCTAACTTTATTAAAGGTCAACATTTCAATTGAATTGAGTATTTCGTTGTTTCGCATAGCAGACTTCCGGTAACTTGACAGGCCTGGTTCTGTTGTCATTTGACGCTGCGCTGCACCAAGGAGCGGCTGCTATTGGTCAGCGAGCGCGCAAGTCGCCCGCAACCAATCAACTTACAGTAACTTTCACTTTTTGTTCTTTGCGCCGAGGGTCTCGGCTCTCGCTGTGGAAGGCTTCGAAGACATTTACCACGGGTCACAGAGTACAATATTTACGAAGACTTGACATGCATACGTCAGCAAAGCGACTCAGGACATTACTGATAGTTAAATAAGTTACTCGGTGTTGTAAATAAATAGAGCGGAAACATTGTCTTGTAAAACATTTGTAGCGCAGTCGGCAGCCAATAAATAAGTTAGAATATTAAACCATTTCATAAATTAAGTCTTAATTAATGTAAGTAATACAATAATATGGCGAATTTCCCAAATGACTTTCGATTTTGTCGGTGAAATTCGTATTTGAAAAAATAGATTGTTGTATTGGCAAAACTATCATTTGACAAGGCCTTTGTTTTAAGGTAGAAATAAACACATAAACTCCTATTTTTTCATATCGGTGCTGTCCCCCCTACTTTATTTTACAAACACAAAAGCTTACACGCTAATAAATATAAGTACCTAAATTAGGTTTACAACCTATTCTACTTCATAGGATATTACTTTTATTAATACCTAACGATTATTTTTGCTAAGAGGCACAAACGTTGCTGTCCTGCAAAATGTTTTCATATCGGTGACCAAAAGTACCTAATTTAGACCTAACTTTACATAGAAGTCTGTCACCGTGGCCTCCCCAATATTATGTCACGTTAAATGCAGCGGGTAACATATAGGCTATAATTTATTATGTTTAATATATTATTTTCAGTCATAACCAGAATTTCAATATTGTAAGCGCCTTCGTTAATGTAAATGATGCAATACGTCACTATTGCAATGATATTTTCCATAGGCGTTTATTGTGAGATCAAATGAAACTTGATATCGAAGCGAAGCGACAGTGTACGTCTAGTAATAATATATTTTGCTTGTTGCAATCATCATTATATCATCCAAAAGACGTTCACTTGCTGGACATTGGCTGCTTGTAGAAGTATTCTTTTGTTTTCCCGACGTCCGTTTCTTTTTGTCCGGCTGCCAAAGTCCAGGAAGGTAAAGCTTTTCGAGCGTATGTATATATGTTTATTTCTTTGGCACGCTCTACAGCCTGAATGGCCTGATGGTTTTAACGTATGATTGTCATTAGATTCGTATTGATTGTGGGAGTTACATGAATATAGAATATTTCAATGTAAGCGTCAGCAAGAGAATAAAAAAATGGGTTAATTTTAAATTTTTCTTAGGCAGGCGGGCTTTTTGTTTTGTAATAATAAATTGTTTGTTCTATTTCTTCTTGTTTGTTAGAAATTTAATCTCTCCACATTAATAAAAATATTTGTATTTAATAGGATGATAGTTGGACCACGGGCAATATATTTAAAAAATATTATGTAATATCTTATCAGCATAGGTGGACAACGGGCAAAAATAAATACTCTTGTTACAGTCAGTTAAAATGCGGTGGACCATGGGAATATAAAATCATCCGTGGTATAACCTGGTGGACTATGTCAGTGGACCATAGGCAAGCAGGACAAATGCAGTGTTGTATTCGTCTCTTTGTGTTGGTATTTAACGAACCAAGAAATCATTTATTACTAAAGTACCTACACTTAATGTTGTCGCTGGTGCTGGTTTTGTTTGATCGTGTGTCTGTGTGCATCTAACGGCCAAGGTAAACTTAGAAAGTACATATGAGTTAGCAATCGTCATCTTGTTACTTGTCTAGTTTCGCCTTCACCACATGAATTGCGTTACTTGTTGATAAATATACTTACCTACCTAAGGCTAAGTACCTACAACTTGCGACCTAAGCCTGCCTTCGCTCATAGACCTTTATAATTCTGTCTAGACGCGCTGACTCCTACTTATAAACTTGTTGAGGTATCACACCATTCCTTCATCGAAAAGAGAGGATCCTCTGAACAGACTAGGTGATCGTGCCTGGCGGGCTTGTGTTGTACCTACTACGTTATCGTTGTTTTTGCTCGTATTGGTTTTTCTAAGTAGGTCGCTATTAGCCACATAGAGGAACCCACAAACTACTTCTTAGCCAAATTTCAGTTTTAGGTATGGAAAGGTCAAGTAGTTTCGGAGACTTCGTGTTTATTTGAAATGCGATCATTGAGGAGTAGGCGTTCGACAGCAGACCTAGCACCACCGCTGGCAGCAGCGCGGGAGGGAAGGTTGCAGGAGCGAGCACCAAAAGGCAGAGTGTTGCGCGCGCGCGATCAGTCCCCCGAGGAGCTCGGCGCGCGTCGCACGTCAGCACGCAATACAGTACAGTACGGTCTCTCGCGTCTGCGCTCGTCGCGCAACATTCACATAGCTTACAGAACAGTGCCAGTGCGTCTCCCCCTCCCCGCCATGCGGCCCGCCCTCGCGCCTGCGCTGCTGATGCTCATCGGTGAGTACCTACATCATTATACCCCTCATATCACTCTTGTGTGATGTGTCCAGCGCCTCCGAATGCACCACTATGTAGCCTACCTAGCCCCGACCTCAACGTTGTTCTTATGAGCGAGGCTCTTCTGTGAAAACTGCCCTAGTCTAGTCCTAGAGTTTATCGCGAACTCTTACTGTAAGGTATGCGAAAATAAACAATTTGTGTACTCATTATATTTGTATCTATCGCTAGAGTAGCCGAAAGTTTCCACTGTTTACGCTTAAAATGCACCATAACATTTACAGCAACTTTATTAAAACTTGATGATGAATTAGAAACTAATTAAGTTATTGTGTGAATCTTAAGTTGTACATTTTTGCGATCGGTTGATATCTACATATAGAAACTTTTCTAAACAATCTCATCGAGTCAAGACGTACAAGTGCTTTGTCTTACAAAATGTTGCAAACTGTCGAAGAGAGAGTGGAGGGTCAAAAGGTCGCAGCATCGTTAAGAGATGGCGGTCGACGATATCCTCCGGCGCTCATACACACATACATATATAAATATGTTAATAGATATATTTGTGAGCACAAGCGCTCAGTACCGACGTGGTCATTAGAGGTGTTCGGTCAGTGGGTCACGCCGACACACAGACACACAGACAGAGCACGCAACAACCAGATTATGAGACGAGAACCAGCCGTGGAATGTTGGCGCCGGCGCCGACACAACACAAAACAAAACCAGACAACCTATTTGAATAATACTTCTAGACTAGCGTTAACAACAACCTAATTATACCTACACTTTATATCTAGGCGATGTTCTGTTGTTTGCAGTCACATTCTATCGGTGCTTTGAAGCGTAATCAGACGTTAAGAATATTGCCAGTGTTTTTAGATAAACAATCATTTTACCAGCTCGAAGATATACCTAACTATCGAGGTATATTCACCATCTAAACGTATTACATTTGTTTATTACATAGGTAGTAACTGTTTTTAAATTTAACAAAACTTGAGAAAGTATAACGCTTATAAAGGTATGGTAGAAGCAGCCAAAAACTGCTTATCCAAAGAAATCCGCCACCATTAACACGAGCTGCGTTTACCGTTGACGACAATCTTTAAATATCAATAAAGCAAAACACTACACAAATGTTTAAGTTAATTTGTTGATCAGTATTAATAATATATTTTAAGAGAGAGGTTCGGGTCCTTAGCATAAGCTAGGCTGTAAAGCCTATCTAGGACGACAGGTACCTCACCCACTTGATTGGTAATGCGCAAAAAATATATACTTCAAGAACTTATAGTTCCCCCTGTAGAAGCGAAATTCACATCACACATCATTACTTTTGACCAAGACAATTCTTAGCACACACTCATTGCTGTAATATCAATTATGCTAGGCACAAACACCGATGGAATCCTTACAAACTCTCCACTACAACACCCGAGAATCATACAAAAAGTCTTCGAATCAACAACGATTGAAAAATAATCTGTTGAATTCCAAACAAAATATTAATTTTGCTCAATAATAAAGCAAACTTTAAAAAATAAATCTTCTATTTTATTGTAAATATATTTATGTAAATAATATTATAGTATAGAGTGAATATATTCGAGAACAGTTGTCGCGGCGCTACTGGTGTTGCGCGCCCGGCGCCGGCCGCGGCTGTTTAGCATACCGTGACATTTGGAGTAGCAAGCAATGTTTGGCACTCACAAATATAGCAAGACTTTGTACTTGTTATCCTCCTACACTACAGGCGAGCCACATCGCAACACACGAGGCGACCTTCTGTGTGCTTTCACGCAATATTGTAATGCGTTGTGGTGCCGACCGTAGTATGTGCCAGTGCCAGCCCTTAGTGTATGTTGACAAGCAACAATACCCAACTAAAGAGTGTAGTGGATAGCCTGCTCGAAGGACTCGATCTGTCTTGTTTTGTGAAAAGTCCTTTGTCAACAGTTTCAATTTAAAATAATAACCTGAATGAAATCTTTAAAGAAATTTAAGACGATGTGAATTAGAACATAAAATGTATTCATTTAAATATTATATTAATATTATGCACGAATGTTATTGATATTCGCAAACACACAATTGATTATACCGAAACGTGAGCGCTCACCTACTTTATCCGAGATCTTGCTAATTGTAGCGTTCACGTCCGCTTTACTTTCAATATCCAACCAATAATAATTAAGCAATTAAATATTTAATTGCGGTACTACATTATGATTTTGAGTGTTGAACGATTTCATCTCGCTGAGACCTCGCTACTTTCGACAACATTCACAATAATTAGAATCATCACCAAAGTGATGTTTCATTGGAAAAGCTTCTCAAAGATTTTTCTCAGAATTGGATCTATGCAATGCGATGCTCTTATGACTAGATTATTATTATTTCCGATTCTTAGCATTTGTAGCAGTCATACCCACATATAATTAAATACTCCCCATTTTATCATGGTGCTGTTCTTCACCTGTTGTAGGTATGTCGGCAATTTCACAGGTAAGCTCGGAAAGTACCAACTGCGCGGCCAACTCATAAAATTTGATAAAACTTTGTTACGAATTAGTGGTAATTTATTACCTCATTTATTACTATACATATCTCATTTCTTGATATTAAAAAAAAAAATAGATAAAAATAGTTGGCCGCTAGCACCGCCACGTGCCGTAGTCACCGCCTATGATTACACAGAAATTAAATAATGCAATGCGAATGATGGCCTAAAATAAAGGTCTGAATTTGTTGTATTTGTTGCAAAAATAAAAATGACAAAATATAAATAAACAAAAAGTTATGCGGTATTTAGTTTCCGGTTATAGGGGTAGGCAGGTATCTCACCATTTATATCAAATTAATAGAGGTTTTGTGTATGGTCTAACTATAACTAATAGTAGTTGGTAATTTTTTGCAATTAATAAACAGAAAAAAACACTAGCAAGTAAAATCTTTAAATCATTTGATAGTCGATTTTAGTTGGCCGATTTAGTTGGTTGGTCGATTTTATTTTACAATGGCGTTTATTTCGTTATTAATAGTAGGTATGAGCTTAGTTATAGTACCAATCGATTGGTAACATATTCTAGTTTAGATAAATGTGAGGAAAATAGCCATTAAACTCATCATTTAGGATATAATAACCAAAAATATAGTAGTATATGAAACTGTATTAGAGTAGAGTGACCATGATTACATAACTACAAATGCATGTTTTTAAAATATAATAGATAGATGTGGATTTATATTATAGTAAGTATGTTAGTTTTTTCCCCTAAAACTAGAACAGATTGTGGTACGTCGATGCGTGTAATCGGTTGCGGACTGTTTAAAGTGTGAATACAATTCGACATAAATTTTATACAATATAGGTAGTACTTATACGCAGTTTTTATAAGCGGAGGTGTGTTTTGAATGTGACTATTTCGAGGAGAATTTTACAGACTATTTTTTGCCACAATATAACAATCCTTAGCCACTTCGATAATGTTCACGTAACGTGTGACCGTGGTCGTGTTGTGCTGCTATAGTGGTCGTATGTGGAGCGTCTTACGTGAAGTGTTGCGCGCACATTCCTCGTGGCGAGTGGGTCAGGAGCAACGGTACCCGCACCGGCACACGCTGCCACACCAGCCCCGCAGAGACGCGCAGCGCTAAGCAAGTGGTCCACCACACACGTATACACACACAGCAATATCAGTGTTGAATCTCTGAAATTTTCATTAGTACTTTATATTATGTTGGTCTACAAAACTACTCGTACAGATGACTACAAATCAAATCTAATCAGAAAGATATTCATATGGATAAATTAATTAACATTTATGAACGACGTAAATATTACAAAACAAAATAAAAAGTCAGTCAAATTAACCTACAGCCAGTTTGCTGACGAGGTACCTAGAGCAAAGAGAAGAACTGGCAAAAAACTCAGGCCACTCTTTTTAATCGTTAGGTTGTTACAAAATTTTGTAAATTAAAATTAGCGTAATGGTTTAGCAGTTTAACAATCAGCCTCAATATTATAGTTACTAGTGTCCTGGGTTTGATTTCGCCAATATTTGCTTCGACAATCTGCGTGTAGTTTATATTTGTTAAATTTAAAGTCGTCTTTGCTTTTCTCGTTATCTCTCACTTCTCTCACAAATGTCCATAGGCCGAAGGGAATCGTACCGGTGTGTAAGGGTCAGTGTACACAAGAAGCGTGATGTAACAGTACGTCGACTTGTCGGTCGCGTGTGAAGTGCCAGCTGCAGTGTGAAGTGACCCGCACACTTTCTAACGTCGTCGCGTCGAGGTCACGTGCACCACTTCACCTCACAGGCGTCTCCAATATCACTATCTAATAGGGCCATTATGTTTATCGTTTGTAATGTCTACATTTTTTGAAAAGGATAGAGCTCTGTCACCACGCGTATATCTCGCCGGGGAGCGATTTATTGACAGTGTTTATAATTATATTAATACTAGCTGTCATGCTAGCTACATTTTGCGTTACTGCTCCGCGCCCGTGGGCCGTAGCGTGATGTAACATAGCCTACCTCAAGAATTGGGCTCTCAAATGCAGAATTTTACTAATGTGACTCGAAGTTCTAGAGATTTGTGCGTTAAAAAAATCTCTTCAGTTTTATTGTTGTTATAAAATGTTGTTCTCAGAGGACCATTGCTAAAAGGAGCGGCATTTTTCAAATTATGTTACACACATAACTCACTTTTGAGTTAAGCTCGCCTTTGTACATGATATTTCTTACCAATTATGTAATATGTTCTATGTGTGTGTACAATAAAGAATAAAGACAGACAGACATTATCTCGTGATAAAGCTACTAATGTTGTTGTCAGATATTTAATAATCGTCAAGGATGACGCTATGAGAAGGTTAGGAACAAACAATGGATAGAATTTCAGTTTGTTATCCTTATACATATCCATTGCATTAAAAAAAATGTCATGTAATATTATTGCTTACATAGTATATGATAAATTCGTAAGGTATTCTGCACTATATCAAAAGAGGATCACAGAAGCGAACGAATCACAAACCGTTCTTGTCCTGAACAACCTCAGTCATTATCTTAAAGAAGTTTGTGATTAAATAAGTATTTATTTAATTACGAGTACTTACTATACTTGTGTGTGCATCGTTATGTCACTAGACGATAGGTTAGGAGTGCATCGCGTCAGTGGAGCTGTGTGTGTGCACCGGCAGGTTCTCACGGAACAGTTTCCACATTGTACGGTGACCTCGCGCCTCTGCTTGACATGACTGTGTGTCTGTCCATAGCCGCCTACCTCACCCCAGCCAGGTGCTTTTCTGAAGACGTATCAGCGTCTATGTTTACATAGCAGTACATATACGAGTATATGTACAACCGGTAAACGGTTCGAAGTGTAGATACTTGCGGAGTCCTATGTCGAGCAGCGTTGTGTGGCTGATGTTCCAATCACTACAACGGTTCAATAAATTTGAAAGCGCGATAATAGTTGCACACTCTCGTGTACACTGCTCGTGGCCGCCCTCCGTTCTTTTATAACATCAACATAGAAGTAACCTACATACTATAGGTAGAATCTTATATGTCAGACTGTGTCGGCAGATTTGACAATTCCATATTTGTGAATGATTCACGAGGTTCCTTGAGACAATAGATTTAAGAAAGAGTCATTGTTTTACGTTTATTAAACAATATATATATTTGCTCATAAACCATTTATGTAGTAACGACGCCGATGACTGTAATTAAGACAAGAAATTAGCATATATATAATGAAATACGTATTTATGTAACAAAATAATTCAATTATATATTTTTGTTTGTATGATTTTAATTTACTGTTTAAAATAGTGGCTATACGAAGAGAGAGATATAATATACCTAATTTATTAAAATTTAAATTAGGATTTCTAAATAACAGTCATAATCAGTTAGATAGTAAATTATGCCGTGGTAGTGCCAACCTGCATTCATTCAATTTATTCACATTATTATGTTATTTTTAACAATAAGTTAACTAAAACGAGCATAATATAAATTTTCTGTATTGGTTTAGTTTTATTACTATTAACATTTTAGTATTTTATGCACACTGTCGCAAATTTCATTTTAAAAATAGGTAGTTGTAATTATTCTATAAGTTAATTTGCTGACATTTTGTAAACTTTGACGTTCATAAGTGTTAATTTAATTAACCTATATGGATAAACATATTTTCATTTCATTTCAATTTATTTCATTTAATGACAAGATAAAATTATAAAAACAAAATTAAAAACATTTTATCAACAAACTAGTAAATTAGCTGACATTTTCTAACAATGAGTTTCACTTAGATTTGTTCATTAGATAAAAAAGATATAAATTAAAATATATATTTATATTGTAAGTTTGGCACGTTGCGTAATATAATATATTTATATTATTTACGTAACTTATTTGTATTGTTGTGTATAGTAGTGTGTAGTGTAGGCACTCACTATGTCTATATATGGAGGTTAGTTGTGTGTGTTCTGTAACAGCCGGGGTGCGACGGTAGGCCCCGGGGGGTGGTGACATCAAGGCTGTATAATATCGTGGCACACCTGCGTATACAGCTGTTGTATATAATTAAGTTAATTAATTATTCGTGTATCATGTGTAAGGCGATATGTTTTGATTAGTTATGTAACATCTGTGCATGAGATCACTGGTTCTGAACGAGCGCTCAGCGGGAGATGTCGATAAGAAACGCCGCGTGACACACCTAGCTCTTAGTCTAAAACATGTAACAACTATTTACATAACAATTTATTAGGAAAACTTATAGTTAATTTGATAATATTTTATGTTTATTTTCTGTTTAGGGCTTCTCTTCGACTGGACAGTTTTTGAAACTGTGCTATATAATAAATAGTTACGTATGTAATACTTATAATAGTACGTACTTCGCCGATTTCGAACCCAGCAGGTAACAACTGTAACCATCACGTCTTTGAAAATATGGCAGTTCAATTTTGTCAGTGTCGTCATTATTTCAGTAGTCAGACATATACTACTACTCATACGTCGATCTTCTATGAGAGGGTAGTACTTCCCCGGTTGATCCGACCTATTTATACTGAAACCAGCGAGGATCTATTGCTTTAACCTTGTGTAATTAGCTCTGTGTTGTCGAGTGTTAGTCAACCGTTGCGTAATGTAACTGCGTCCACTGAGATGTGCAATTAGATGTTAGCGACGATGCTTGTTTGCGACGTACAGACAAGTACTCTCTAATGGCGGCGGAGGCACTCGAGCGGCACGAGCCGTTACAATTCTATCTTCAAGTGATTGTTATCACAAATTACCAAGTTTAAGAGATATTATTAGAGCTTAGAGCCACGAGTGTCGAGGAACAGACTGGTAGCAAATTGACTGTTGAGGATCTCTTGTGATTACTTGAGACTAGACGACCGTTCTCGCCTCGCTTCTATATCAAAAGTTTCATTTCATATATAGAAAATATCATAAGAATAGTGTCGTATTGCATCATTTAGATTTAGGCAGGCGCTTTAAATAATGATATTTTCAAAATGACTGAAAAATATGTTAAACATAATAAAATATAACCTATGTTACCTGTCTTATTTGTAGCTTTCTGAAGGTGAAATAATTTTTTAAATCGGTTAAGCAAACATGGTCGTAGGCAAGTGTTATCATTCGGTTACAATGTTTCTTAGTAATATGTATAGTTCTTAGTTCTAAAACGCGTAAGTACCATTGCGAAGTGCCAATATTGCAGTTGTGTTTCGCAAACAATATCTTAACTAAAGAGTTTTTCTATTTATGGTGATGACGATGAGGATACAGATATTTTGTCGTTGTTACTTCAACAACCAGCGCAGGTAGTGCTTGTAGAACACAACCTGTCGTTGTGGCACAACACCCTCGATGTGAACTAATACAGAATTTACATTAATTGCTTAGTTATTGAGTGTCGCTAGTGTAGCTAGACCACTCACTACAAATTAGAATCAAGTGCTATTGCGTTTTAGTTCTCACTAGCAACATTGTGTAATTATTTGCTATTAAATTATTTTTTTAAATTGATCTGATAAATATAGAAGTACTCATATTTAAGGCTAATAAGAACATACATAATTATAATTATACACGCAATAATGCAGTTCGGTGCAACTAATTTGAGGGACTGTGCAGAGTGTGGTACACTCGAGGACGTATATCATATACTGGTGGAATGTGTTCGGAACGAAGCTGTGCAAAATAGTACATTTCACAACATCTCAGGTATTACTCATTTGGGTGGCTGTAATATTGTGCTGACTCATCCTGATTCAAATGATGCCCAAGCATTATATAAGTTAGTTAAGTTTGGTTTAAGAGCACGAAATTAGTTGTGTAAACAATTATTTTAAGTAAATTTACGAGGACGACATGGTCGCTTCTCTTTTGTGAACCAACTTCTCTAAAATAAAGATTAAAAAAAAAAAAAAAAACTAATTTGAGGTCACTTCTAATTAGTTGCAAATACGTGTGCACACGTTGTACAATTATATCATATATACATACATAACTTCACGCCTGTCTCCTATTATTGGGGTAAGCAGAAACTATAGATCGCCATTTGCAGCGATGCAAACATACCACCTTTGGGTCTTCAACATTCATACACAGACGTCGGTTACGGGTGCTTGTAATTGTGCCCTTTGCCCACCTTCCCTATTTGGTCCGTGTCCGTATGTATCTTCTGATCTGAGAACTGTCCCTCTGTCACGTGTTGAACACTCTCTTGTTAAATACGTTGTAATTGATTCAGATGAAGTGTCGTGTGTGCGTGGTGTGCGCGCGTTGATGTCTTTTGTATGGACAGAGAGATCTGACTACGCGGCAACATTAATATACCATAATATTACAATATACCTGAAGGGGTAAGCAGAGGTGTATGTCACACCCTCGTTTAACATCTATAAAGGTCTCATATAATAGGTAACGTTGTTACCCTTTGTTGTAACACGAGAGTTGAAACTTGGATTTGTCTAACAAAAGCTTTTCCCACGATGAATCTATTTTGTACATCAAAAATATTATAAAAAGAAAACATTAGATTTTTTGTATGTGTGTTTGTTTGTTTATATGCATAGTGATTGCGGCGGTACTGGCCGGGGACCGGTGGCGCAAAAAAACATGTTAGAATTGTCTAATGATAAAAAAAAGCTGTAAATGTTAATAAAGACATGCTGTAGTATATTTAGTAACAGCATTGCACCCGTGCGAAGCCGGGGCGGGTCGCTAGTTTAAAATATAATCATGTTCAAAGTTTTCATGCTTAGACCACTCGATACGTTTAATACGCAGACAGCTTAAATGTTAAACTATAACATATTTCGCAAAGTCCACTCAAACGGATGCAATTAAAATATAAATGTTCCGACACTTAGTATTACTTAGCAAATACATACATGTAGAGTACTTGCACGGCGTCGAACCCGCGACAGTTAAATGCAATGTGTAGTAGCGGACGTGTACACAGCTCATATAATGACCGGTATCAGTGTAGGACGGGATGTCCGGCGGGCCGTGAGAGAGTACGTAGCGTAGTTCATCACACGCACAGTAATGCGAGGAAAGTGAGAGGAGTCCCCCACTCCTCCTCTCTCCCGCCCCCCGTAAGGTCGGTGGTCAGGAGCACTCGCACGTGAAAGTGGATAAAAGTCCAAATTAAAGTAGTGCTGACAAGTTATGTATGATTGGATCTATTTAAATTTGGTGACGTAATATTACACATATAGTACTAACTCGCATTGTCGCTTGTCATTAACGTTATTTTCTCGAAGGTCTCGTACAGTGAGGTTTCATTTTCGCCCATAAGGTTGTGGAATGAGCTTCCTGTCGAGGTTTTCCAGAGAGACTACAACATGGAGTTCTTCAAGAAAGGAGTTAAAAGGTTTTTAACAGGGTCGGCAACGCGCTAGTGATGCTCCTGGTGTTGCAAGCGTCCATAGGCTACGGTAACTGCTTACCATCAGGAGGACCGTATGCTTGTTTGTCACCTTAGTCGTAGAAAAAAAAATGTAGGTGGTCAACAAATGTGCGGTCCATCCCATGATAAGTGGTTATCGTAATGTTTGTATACAGCTGTTTTATCAATGTGTTGGACACCATTACTTACCGCTGCGTACACAAACTTTCAGCTCCGTAAGGTCTCATATAACAGAGGGAGAGCCTGAGCCATTTACCGACCATCATTTCAGAGTCCCAACTGATGCTGAAAGATTCTTGAAAATCCAATATCAAGAATTAAATATAAGTGGAATCTAAAGGGTCTCGAACCAAACGGTTCAGCACTTCATACTTTTGTCGCTCAATTAAAGCTTGGAACCGTTTACCAGCGCGTGTGTTCCCATCTAATTTTGATCCTGGGTCTTTTAAGCGGGGCGTGAAAAGCATCTCACTAAGCCGCCATATTGGAGGCTACCATACCAGTAGTTTGGCTTTTGGAATGATATCCGTCGATTCTGGATTGCACTGACTACTTACCATCAGGCAGAGTAAAGACACTTTGGTAGGCTCATGTAAAAAAAAAAACCGTATTTCCAGAGATTAGCGCGTTCAAAGTAACAAACTCTTCAAGTTTCTATATCAGTATAGATACAAAATATCACTTCCATGTGATTAATGATGAGTGTGTGTACCGGGATGCAACGAGTCTGTGCCAAGTTGCGCCACGCGTTATCTAACAAGCATATGTAACGCGGAGGACAGTTCTCATGGTGTGTATGTACTGGCACAAGATATTAATTAACATTAGCATTTAACTGTTAAGCGTGAAGGTAATCATAGAGTATGTACGTGCTCATTACACAATATCATAAGTACTAGTGTTAAGTAAGGCAACATAGTTCTATTTTTATTATAATTATAGAACAATAATAGAATGTTTAAATATATGTTTGAGTGCAACCTCGATAGATGGTGTTGTGCAGGTCGGCTGAATCGCGGTGTTAAGATTCTCCGGCTCTGAATGACCTCCCCTGGTTTTTCAAATTAAATTGCTTCGTTCCGAGTAGTGTTTTATTTAAATAGTGCTAGTAGCGAACCAGTAGTGAATTGTACAACTAGGCCCCATCACTTTACACTTCGAACATTTTTTTATTTATTTATTTATTTAAACTTCATATTAGACATGCGCAAAACATTACTTCCGAAAGTAATGTTAGGTGGTATTACATTTCGTGCCGAGTAATATGACATTACATCATTACTTTAAACATTACCCGTGATGGCTGTCATGATGCCATGATGCGCGATATTGTAACGCCAACGACGCACGGTCTACCATGACTTGCGTAACATTTGCAATGAAATGTTTGGGTGTAATATATAATTATAAGATATAGACATGGTAACAAAATAATAAGAGATAAAGAAATTTATGTCATGTAATGCGACGCGGCACCATCGCGTCTTTACGTACTTTTTTATTTATTTTATTTTAACTAGCGATACTCAGCGACCACACGCAAATTGACACTGCAAAATCTCTCACTCACTCGCACTTATGTGTTCGTCTCTCTCTATTTCGTTCGTACACATGACAGTCATGATACCAAACCAAAGTTGAAACAAGTAGGTAACATTACATTACGCCGGGCACCTCGCATCACATCACAGATCGCAGTACTTTGCGCTCGTACTATTGTATCTCATCTCTTAAGTTATGACGCGCGCGTCATGTTTAGTGTAATATGTAATGGTATTACCGGTCGAGTGATGTGTAATGATACAATACAGTCATAGGTAATATGACGCGTAATGCATCTCTCGCATTACTTACACATGTCTACTTCATATACAAAACATGTATAAAGGCGGACTTAATGCCTGAGGCATTCTCTACCAGTCAACCTATTGGGTGATGCAGAGATGAAGCGAGGTAGATTTATAAGTTAAGACTAGAAAATGATAAAATGTGTAATAATATAAATATGCAGTACGTATATAAATTCACAATATAAATATAAATTACTTACATAAATAGTACATATTATTATAATTATATACAAAGATATATAAATATATACATATATAATTATCTTACTATTCTGATGATTCTGCTAATTTGCTTAGAAGTAGTGACTTAACTTTTGCCTTAAACACGATTCGACTGGTGCACATCCTGATTTCTGGAGGCAGAGCATTCCAAAGAAGGATGGACTGTATTGGAAAAGAAGAATTAATGAAATCGGTGGTGTGAAAAGGACAAAGAAGAAGGAGATTATTGTAGAGCGGAGATTACGGATAACATTTCTGCAGCGACGACAGTTATATACTCGTAGTTGTGATCTATGATTGTCAGAGTCTCCTCGCCACTGTTATCAGTTTAATATAATGTCCGTTTGAGCTACAGATGCCCACTGTATATATCATACTCGCTGTTGCCCGCAGCTCGGCCCCGTGCATATCGGTTATGGCGTTTTTCAATTTTCATCTCCTATTCCATTCTCTTCAAATCATTTTTGGCGACAGAAGATAGCCTATGTTGTTCTCCAATGTCTATTTCTATATCAAATTTCAACAAAATTGGTTCAGTGGTTTAGACGTGAAAGCGACAACAGACAGACAGACAGAGTTACTTTCGCACTTATAATATAAATATGGCTAGATAGCATCTTCAATCTGAGGGATCGTGAGCCGCCACATGTAGAACTGTTGCAGAAACATTTGTTTTCAGTGTGTAATTGAGATTTACTTCTTTAACTTCATGTCAGACTTTTACAAAGAACGATAATAAACGATTCTAATGTAGAAACTTTATGTACAAGTAGATTCATGCATGAATTATGTGATTATAGAGAAATAAACTTACATTTATTTATTTTCACTACGTTGTTGTCCGCCAAGCTTAGTCACGAAGTTTGTATTAAGTATACATTTATACTTACACTTATGAGTATACTTTTCTTACTGCTATGAAAAATTCTTGTTGGAAAGCATCCAAGTCGCCCAACTTTTCAGTCGAAATAAAAATATAAATGCTCGGCGATTATCATTTTAGGCAAATTGTATAGCTTTAGTATGCCATAACATTTATTAAAGAAATTGTCAAACCTACAGTAAATATGAAATAATGTAATGATCAATCAACAGTTGTTAGTTTCAACTACATATATTTACAACAAACAAACTAAATCAACAATAGAATCTCCATTATATAATAAATCTGTTGTGCGTATATAGGAAGCGCTACAAATAAGTTCCAGCACCGTTGTGCGCTCGTTACGTTGTATAGCGCAGATGAGCCTTCGTCGATAGATCATCGTTGTTTACGACGTCATTACCCGGCACAGCCTGCAACAGGTCCCGGACGAGCCTCGCACGAGTTCCGTTACTCGTTGAGCTGTTACCTGCCACGTACAGTACAGTACAAGGGCATGTAAGATATGGTTAACAAAATTGTCTCGCCACTGACTTAGCGCTTGTACCTATCGAGTTTGTAAACATATCTTTATTCTCACATTAAATAAAAGAATATTACTTTCGCAATAAAGTTAAATAATCAGAATTACTTACATGATAATTCTATTAAGTTATTATTTACCCCATACATTTTTAAAATATAAATACTCAAGAAAGTTTTTTTCAATGTTAGAATTTCCAATAGCTCGAAATTTATAAAGATACAAAAGTGACACAAATGTAAGCATATTATATTTCCGTAGTTAAAACTAAATTACTCATAAAGTTAAACAAGTAAACGTTAGATAATCGACCTATGGTTAAAGTTTATTTTGATAATGAAAAACTGAACCAGACAATTATCTATTTAACGAGTATTAATGGCCGTTGAATAAGCGCCGCGCCGCGCCACTGCCCTGTTATGCCGTGACGACGACGCCGTTCGACCGTGACAATTATAATGACAATATTATATTGGTAAAATAACTATAATACAAATTTAAATGAAGATTTGCAAGATGTAAAACGATTTTATTAATTGAAGTATTAAATTTTTAATATCATTGATATCACTGATATTTCAAACGACTACCACCAAGCGGATCTTATGTTTTAGTTGTATAAAATAAATGTATGTATAAATGTTGTACTGCTCGCCACCTCCTACATAAATATACAATAGTTATTGTTATTGTATTGTTCAGTAGTTATATACAATGTTGTTTGCTTCACTTTCTCAATAAATTGCATTTAATCAGAGTCGATTTCAAGCTTTCCACTGACGTTAAGAAGGCTTCGACATCGCGCGACTCGCTGTGACGTCATCCTATTGTTGCTTGTTTAGTGACAACGAGATATATTACATTAGGCCGCGGCATACGTGATGGGTTTTTATAGGGACCTACAAAATGTGAAAAAGCATCTGGGTGCCTACTACCACGTCATAAAGCAGTATTATTTTCATGTTACTTACTCTACTTGACTACTTACACTGCTGTGTTTTGTCTTTTTCTTTTGTGCCATTATACAAGGATGGAGACAAAGTAAGTATAATCTGAAAATAAATGAGTCGAAATGGCCATTTGGATAAGGCACGCGATTCGTAAACACGAGGTAGTGGGTTTAAATCCAGGCAAGTACCAATGTGATTTTTCAAATCATATGTACTTTCTAAGTTTATCTTAGACATTTCTGACTGACGGTGAAGGAAAACATCGTGAGGAAACCTGGACTTAAAAGTCTGAAATTGCCAATCCGCCTTGAGCAAGCGTGATTAATGCTCATTCCCTCCCTATATGGGCAGAGGCCTTTGCCCTGCAGTGGGACAGTAAACAGGCTGGTATTATTATTTATTATTATTGAGGTTATAATAAGATTGCTATAAGTAGTTCTGGTAGGGCCCCTGATTGCCATAGAGATGGTTACCAGTTATGATTGACTCGACTTGCTTACTATCATGCAAAGAGAAAACTTATATAATTATAAATAAATCAAAATAAAACGTTATTTATTCATATGTTCTGATTGATTACGGAATGCTTCCAATTAAGACAACATTCATTTAAATATTCATATCAGAAAGTGATAAGTTGATAACTGTGTGCTGGCTAATTACATTTGACAGGCTCACACGAATGTAACCCGTATTTATATGTAATGTTAAGATTGAACTTGAATGACACGATATTGCATGTTTAATGTATATTTTAACATTAAAAACCTTTTAAGATCAATTTCACAATTCAAACTGATTTATGAAGGTAAGCTTTCTTGTAGATTACGTCGAGTATATTTGGGTAAAAGCTTCAAGCTAAGCTGTGGGCACGTTTCGTTCCATCCATCGTTGAAGCCGTCTTTCTTCTTAATAACGGCTATAAACTTTCTAAAACCTGTAATAAAGAAGAAATGAAGATCTTGTGAATAGCTGATAGGATCTGTATAAAGGGTTTTTTTATTTATATTAGCCTACTAAAGTGACTCCACTCTGCCTGATAGTAAGCAGACAGTAAATTCTAGAAATGGCGAACACCATTCTAAAAGCCAATCTACTGGAAGTAAGTGTTTTGGAATATGTGGAGTGTCATCAATCTGTATCAAACACAATAGCACTATTCTTGTTTGGAAACCAGGTTTTCTAAAAAGTAAAATAATGCTGGGCATGAGCTGAATTGAAAATCAGTTAATCAAAGTTAATCCTATGAATTGATAATGACTACGAGTCAATTAACGTTAAAATTATTGTATAAGGGCACAGTGATATGACGAGTTGATGTCGACATTGCGTGGCGAGGGTGAGAAGTGAGAGGGCAGGTACATCTGAATGGGTGCTAACGATGTAGTCATAAACACGCACCGTGTACAAGTGCATACAATTAATACGGAGAGGACGCAATCTAAGCTGATAAGTTCGCGCCCTCGGCCCTCCGCCCGCGCCTGTTTGCAGGGTGAGGTGTGCAGGACCCTATAGCGCAGTTGAAACAACACATAGCGAGCTGCATTCGGTCAAATGAAATAGAACTGGAGCTAAAAGCGCCGATTCTAGTCAATCCGTCTTCGCTTACACGCACATCAGAGTTTTAATATGTTGTGTTTATCTTACATTAACATTTAGATTGATTTCTGATTAAAGTGTAACTTAGAGTAATTGCTATGAACTTTCTATCATTCATTATCTATAGGTACTATTATATAAAGCGGAAGAGTTTGTTTGTTTGAAGGCGCTAATCTCTGAAACTACCAGTCGAAAAATTCTTTTTGTGTATGTAAGTCCAGTTCTCGAGGAAGGTTATAGGCTATGTAACATCATGATACTGGCGACAGGAGCAGAGCAGTAAGCATAGACGCCGCGAAACCGCGCCGGGGAAAGCTAGTATATACATATGTGGGTATTTTTATATAACTGCTTTAGGAAACTAGTCCTGTGTGGCGAGAGTTGCACATATCTATAGACATTAAAACAAACGTGCGGCTTGTTCATGGTGCAATAGCTATTGTTTAGTTAAGCTGTGTTGTGCTGTTGCGCCTCGCGGTTGTGGGAGGTGACTGTGACGTCACAGCTTCGTCGCCACGCAGACTGTCGCGACACACACACTAGCGCACAGTGCGTCCCTATGTACGTGTGTGCACCATATTAACACACATATAATGTGTCGCACAATAAACACACGCACAATAATGCAAAAATCTGAGAGTTTTAACATAGACCTGATAAAGATAGTCGTTATCCGATGAAGAAAGGTTTAGGATTGGTCAAAGTAGAAATGAGTAGGGTAGGTCTACATTCAGTACACATTGAACTCATCATGATAAATTTACGTAACGAAATTGTACGTAACTAGCCACAGTCTCTGTCACAGGTCAACGTTCTTGTTTAGTATGCAACAGTGTCAACTATACAAAGATATGTATTTATGTAATAAATTAACATCTCTGAGAGATTCAGAGCACAGAAAGAATGAAGCTATGCTTTTTGTCGTATAATTTGTTTATAAAAAATCGAATAAATTTCGATAAACTCTGACCACTAAACTTGACACGCAGTCAGATTTTTATTGTTCACAAAGAACAATGATTGCTGCCTGCACGTCAAGTGCACGAACTCACAAAGATAGCATTGTTTAATCTGTGTTATGATGAGGGTACTTAGTAAGTACCCAATGCTTCTCTATGATAATGATGTTAAACTATAAGGGTAATTAACAAAATAAGTGCGAGGCATTATCCTCTTAGCTCTCTCCCACGTACAGTTAACATTCGAGTGGCGTTACCTTCTCTCGTTCGTCACCCTCGACTTTCGCCTCTCTTTGTACGTTGTGCAGCACTCGCATCGTAATCTGTTGGTGGCGGAGCGCGACCGGCCTCAGTCTCTCTTGTGAACGTTAGTTAAAAGACGAAAGTGGATTTCGAGGCCGTCCTTGCTCACTCACCTCCATCAGATGCTATCTGTAGTGCGTTAACCTAAGAATACACCTCTCGGACATCACCACTCTATACCGTATTCACCTAGCGCAAACTAACATCACTCTTATGCCGTTATGTTAGAGTCGTATAAAAGTGTATCTATATGTTTGCAATAGTAAATAGCTCAGTTTTTCTGCGATCACTCGCGACCACTTTCTTGAGAGCACTTTCTCGCGTTCCGATGTAGATCACACATGTTTACAAGTGTCTGCAGATATACAAACACACACATACATTCATGCATACACTGGTTCACGTGAACCTGTTGCGGTTTCTTAAGTAATATTGATTTTCTATATATTAAATTCCAGAAAGTAACAGATAATGATGGCGTAAGCTCTAAATCTCATTAGTCATAATTGCCAGCTTGTCGTGTCACGTCTTTTCTTTATTTAGGTAAGCGAAAATAAATAAAGAAGAAAGAATATTTTAAGGTTAAATGGGCGATCACAGAAGCTGTAGGCTCTCAGAGTACATTTTATAGACGGTAGTATTATAGCTGGACGCTGGCTGCTCAACCGTGTTAAAATGTTTTAAATTTTATTGTCTTTTAAAAACGTTTTGATCGCCTTAAGTCCGTTAAATCAACTGACATAATATCTACAATAACACGGAAACTTAACTTATGTACTGTATTTAATATTATATTACATATATTATATTAAGTTAATTTCAGTATCATGTAAACTTCTACACATTTAATTCCATGAAATACAAAATAATGATATAATTGGCATTGAATAGTCGTGCGAATCTTTACATCTTACTTACATGTGTGTGTCACATATTTGTATCGCGCAAGGTCCCGTCACAGAGGTAATAAGTTACACTGGCACTAGATATAAGCTTTACTGTTAGTGCTATAAAGGTGCTCCCTCACCGCGCACTCACCTGTAATGTAACGTTACAGATTCGATTTGAAACATTACGTTACAAACTGCCTCCGTGACTGCCGAGCATTCGCATAATATAACATTCCAGATTCAAAATATTACACATTGTATCAAGTTGCGCATTGTAATGCTCGGATCTGTAACGTTACTTAACAGGCGAATACTCCAGTGAGAGATCACCTTAAGTGCACGTTGGGCCGTCGCCGCGTCGCTGTACCGAGGTGCGGCGCGATCTGGCACAAGGCGAGCTTTGGACATTTGACGACTTCGCTCCCACAGACCAAGTGCACTCAACGCCATTGATATTGTGCTCGATCTAGATAATGTTATATCTACAAACTAGCCGCCTGTTCCAGTTTACTAATACTAATACCAGAGACGTGCGTCATCAATAATGAAGAGGCACATTAAGAAGAAGAAGAATAATTATAGTATAACAAAGCAAGCAAAATTAAACTCAACTAGTCTTCGCATTGAAAAATATAAACTGAACTCCAAACTACAGCACTATTTCGCGAGGAACAGAAACAAAGTGCACCTAAACTTTCGAAGCAAGTATTTGGTTCTTTAGGAACGGAACTGCTGACACTAATCGCAACCACTTAACTGCTATACGATAACTGTAGTTTCTCGTACTCGTATGTTTGGTCCGTGTGTATGTCCTCGCGCGTGCCGTGCAGAGATGATCACAATTAGAAAGTGAATCTGCGGTCTAATCTATTCCACACATTATCGACGCATCTGATGACATGTTTTTGTCCCTCTATGACGCACTCCACTCGCTGTGTGTATGTGTGTGTGACTTTCGTTCAAGCATTTCATTCCAGTTTCATGCAATGAAAGTGAAGTGCTATAGGTACGTAGGTACGTCAGTTACGTCAATATTTATCTGTTTATTTGGATGACTGTCATTACTTTAAATGTAATTAACATTACACTGCATTTTTATGTTAAGTTATGTAAGTTTAAATTTGAGATTAAAAATAAATCGCTGGTTATAACTGTCAAGTTAAATAGTATTTGCGGAATCATGTAAGGTACATGCAAAAAAAAAAAAAAAAGCTGCATTATGGTTATGAACTCTATGCGATACGGTAATTCTTTCAGTGAAGCCGACTGGAGATTCAAGAACGTTGATGTCACGTTGATGCACACACAAACTCGGCACAATCATAATAGAGGCATATAACAATAATGATAGTATTTTTAAGTAATTACGTGTGAAACATTAATTACCCTCTTTGTTCGTTGAGACGAGCTCACAAAAATAAAATAAGATGTAGGAGCGGGATGCGCGGTACTTAAAAGCTGAGCGGCTTTCTCCAGCCCACTGTGCCTTTCTTCCGAGATAATTCGATGTGCATTCCGTCGCAGCATTACCATATGACCTCACCCCACCAGGCTTCTGACGGAGAGATCGAGTCTGGTCGAGTACCAATGCGTCCATCTCGCCCAGGATATCAAAAGGCGGAGTCCTAGCCAGGAATGTAGCCCCCTCGAAGGGTGCATTTAAGCCCTACGTTATTCATGTGTCGTGTGTTTTATATTGTGTTAAGACTGTATACTAAGTGGTGTGTGTTGTGTGTTTAGGCGGCGCTCTGGCGCAGGTGCGCTACTTCGGTAAGGAGCTGGGCGCGCTGTCGGCGCTGCAGCACGGCGTGCGCGGCGCTGTCTACGCCGTCGACTCGCGCACGCTTTACCTCAGGAACTTCCACTACGACGGAGAGGGACCCGGTACGTACACACATGTATACACGCACTGGCGCAGGTGCGTTAATTCTGCAAGGAGCTAGGATCGAAAGACGTCCACTATTGGACATAGGGCTACCTCAATTTTCGCCACGTTTGAGGATCGCGAGCCGCCCTTCCAAGGTAGCCCGCCACCCTTATCAAGCTGTCGGTGTACCATAAAAAATACAGGTATTAATTACTATTAATAGCGTGATGCAGTCAACAAACATTTTAAATATTGTATATTGGTATTAAATAGATGATTTAAAACCGGCAAGACTCACGAAAACTTATATTTGATACTATAAGACAGATCGTTTAGCACGAACGTGTTGCATGAACGAATATATTTACGAAATATTGTTGGTTATTTAATTACACGTATTAGGTTTATATATTATATCTATGTGTCTCGTAAATATAACTCAAAGCTGTAATTAGCCAGTAATTATTAAGTGTCAGTTTGTCAATCGCCACGCACGAAGTAAATTAAATTGTTTATTATAAATTACTACATACTCATTATGTTCTAACGAGATGATTACAAATCTTTGGAGTTCTCGTCTTTTCTTTTATAATATGCGTGTATTATACTGATAAACCTTTCGCAATAAATACTCTGCTCGAGATATGCCACTTCCAAAAAGAGAAGTTTGCTACAGACAATGGTTTGCGAGCGTGTAACGCGGTAGCGTCACGTTTAATAATTTTACCTGTATTTCTTTATTGTCGTTTTATTTTACTCACTGAAAAAAAACAAAAGATCATATATTCTGTTATGAGAATCCTCTGAATTTAAAGAAAGGTTCTTACCCTTCTTCAAATATGTTCTTTTTGAGGATTAAGTCATCGGTGACATATAGAATTAGGTAATCTCCTTTAAATTTTTTAATGGTATATGCCAAGGACCTAGATCACTAACTCTAGTACCACTGTGACTTGTGAAGTTGTAAGTCATCAGACATGACCGGTTCGGCACAGATGCGTTCAGTGCCTGGTTTAGTTCCGCGTTAGTATCTCCAATTATTGTATGTTCCCACCACTGACCTGCAATCAAATGAGAAAGCGTGACTGTTACTGTGTTCATATTCGATGTTATCATGTTTACACCTACTCGTAGGGCTACTCCACTCACGACAACACGAAAGTTAATTCCACGTCGTGAACATTTCTACTTATTTATTTCATCTGTATTCTTATCCCGCTTGGCTTCCATTTATGTAATACCAACTATATGTCAAAACAGTAAGGTACAGTTTACTTTGTAGCAATGTAACGGAATTAAGAAAATAGTTTAGTGAGGCTGTCGGTTTCCGTATTGTTCTAGCATCGGTTCATGTACAAGAGCTTGTTGTTTACCGCCAGTAGAGCGCAATGATAGGATTAAGTTAGTGGACAAAGGAGCTGCGTTTCATCTAGAACAGTTGGCACCCGACAGATTGAATAGCATGCTTTTGGAAAGTAGGTGGTTTCGCTTTGTTCTGAAAAAATATTGTTTAATAAGAACAAGAGCAACTTATCGAGTATGAGGTTTTTAAACCGAAGGCACTAGATACAGATAGCTTGTTGGTAATTGGTTACCAAACCCTGTACATGTTTATAATACTTTTCTTCCCGTTTTTATTTAGCACTATTAGTAATAAAGGTATGCCTCACAAACCGAAATAGTGTACAATTACTACTCTACTATTAGGCCTCTAAGTGTCGTCGCATACGGGTCACCGGCCACAACCACAAACCACGGCCACTGGCATATTTTCATAATTAGAAGTGTTATCTACGTATATTAGTCTTGCAATACCAATCTACCACTGGTATAATTATGAGCGTTATAGTTATGGAGGTACAAAAGGGCTAGCGTGTTTCAACACGGCGAGGTCACGGTATAGGTCTCTATCGATGCCGAGTCATGGCGGAACCTATCGTCGCCACCGCTGTGCGTAGCAAAGGTTCACGGTACGTAACGTAGTTAAGTGTCTTGTGGAGCCCAGCTCTCATGCTTCTAAAAGTAAACACCTTTGTAGTCCTCTTGATTTTTTTCGCTCGTAATTTGTTCTCGACGTTGAATCACTTCGATTCTGTGTAAGTTCTTGTCTTTTAGTCTTCAGTTTTATACATCCCTCTTCCCTCTTACTTCTTAACTATCAGCTGTATACAGAATTCAAATGACAAAGGTTCTTATTCTTCAAGCTTTAGAGTAGAGCTTTAAGCAGTAGCCCCCAATCATCGAGCGAAATTCCGACGTGGTTGCGACATATTTATGCAATAAATTGTCCTAAATTTACATATTTGGTTTGAAAGCTTTTAAATTTAATGTGAAAGGAATGTCAAATACTATAAGTAGTCACTGAATTTAATAGAAAAATGGTTTATAGTGAAAAAATCTACGTAACAATGGCCGATCCGCTATGGTCCGATCCATTCACATAACGGTAATGTATATTGTCACTAGTACGAGTGTCACAAAATATGTACATAACAAATATATTGGCGATCCTTGACATTGTGACCTTGTTGCCCACATATATGACCGCTGCGCCGGGTCAATGACCGCTAGCGTGACGGATCACCGTTACGTCGCTGGTTCGGTTCTCGGATCCTTGATTCACTCATTGGGTTTTCATATTTGATAATATTATTTTTTTGTAAGTATGTAGACTATAAATAATTATAATGTTCGGCGAAAACATTACAGATTTTTTAGATTCCGTACCTCAAGACAAAAAATGGCACCAATAAAGGTTCCGTTTTTTGTCTTGGATCACTTTGTTGTATGGTTGTTTATCTGCCAAGACTTTTCTCAGTAACTCGTGGATGTACGAGTATCAAGCTGAAATTTATATCGAATACGAACACTTGTGAAAACATTAAGGTTCTATTTCAAAGATATATCAGCCACATGTGTCTGTCAACCCTGGGTGCGCGAGTCCAACTTACATTTGACCAGATTTTTATTGACAATGAAGTAGGTAGCTAAGCAAGCCTCCGACTCCTAATGGTAAACGTAATCTGCTGCATAAAGGTCATAAAAGTTACTGGAGCAGAGTTGGCTAAGTTACTAGCTCCTTACCATTGGTGTGCACAGAGACTTTTGACAAGGTAAGCATTATTTAATTACTAGCTGCGCCCTGCTGCTTTGCCTTCAGTTCATTTATTATAACTCGGGAACCAGACCGTTTTTCGGGATAAAAAGTATCCTATGTCCGTCCCCGACTTTAAATTTATGTCCATACAAATTTTCATCGAAATCGGTTCAGAAGTTTAGGAGCTGAGTGGTAACTAACACATACACACACAATCTTTCGCATTTATAATATTAGTATGATGTTGCTAAAATTGTATTTTAAGAAATTATTAAGGTAGGCAGTGCCTTTCTGCCTATATAGAGTGCACGTCACTGCTCGTTACATATATAGCCTTGTCAGCACATAAAATATCGAGGAGTACCTATTACTGTACTTGTAGACAAAAGCACAATAAAATCTAAAATCTAAATAATAATGGCACGGAGCATCATTGCACCGCCATAAAGCCTCCTTATGACGTCATTAATGCTAAATTTCAAGCTTTCCGTGCGCACTTCTAACTAAGGGCACAACTACATTTGGCTGACAATTTGTCTACAGCCTATTCGCTGACATGACGAACCTTGTTTGAAATGTCAAATAGTACGTTAGTACGTTACTAAACTAGATTCAAATGCAACACAAATTAAAGTATACTTAATCTAGTATTAACAAATGTATGCACTTTGGTTACTGCTCTGCTCCCGTGGGTCGTAGCGTTATGATTTGACTGATAGTTCTTGAGTTCAGCGCGTTAAAACAAAAAAAATCCCTTCAGTTTTATATATTAGTAAAAAAGTGTACATTTAAAAATGTATGTAGATACATAATGTAGATAATAAAGTAATTATCATGATAGTCACGCCGACTGCACGACCCTCAACAACATGTTTACTACACATTTTATGATGTTAATAACATGTTAATGTTTGGTGAGAAATTTGGATCACATTCTTTATGTAAACATTTATATGAATATGTATTAGTGAGGCCTACGATATCGTAACGGATTCGAAACATTTATTATAATAATAATAATAATATTCTACCACATTCACACAACGCCATCTAGCCCCAAATTAAGCAATTATATTTGCTTGTGTTATGGGTACTAAATAACTGATATACTACTTATATACATTTTCTTTTTTTTTGTAAATACATACATATTATAGATAAATTACACCCAGACACAGAACAAACAATCATGCTCATCACACAAAGATTTGTCCTGGGTGGGAATCGAACCCACGACCTCTGGCTTAGCAGTCAGGGTCACTAACCACTAGACCAACAGGCCAGTCAATTTATTGCTGATTACGAGATTGTAGCCCTGTTATCGTTATGTTTATCAAAACATATTTTTATGCATATTCTCGCAACTAGCTGTAGTAGAGATGTCTAAATGTGATTGAGACGTGTTGACCTCTTGTTCTTATTTTATAATATTTCTAAGGTTCTATCTTTACATTATTAAATTATATTACTTCTCTAAAGTAAAGTAGCTATTTTTTTGTGTTTCTCCGCTAAGTTATAACTACGGTTTATAGTAAAATACATGCATATTAAAGTAGAGAAAAGTCGAGAATTTAAACCATTTGTAATCATAACATATGACTTTCGGCGATACACACACAGTTTTCAGTGTGTTGCACCAAGCGTGATTTGTATACAAAGAAAGACACTAACAATCACCCACGCCCGCACTACGCACGTTGGTACGGGGCAGTGTGTCAATCGTTTTAAGTAAACACGCGTGAAGCACGAGCGGGTATAAACTATGTTACAACAAAATTGTTAACTGTGTTTATTTGTATGGTGCAGTTTATAAAGCGTGACAAATGTCTGTCTAATGTGTATGTTTGTTTATCCGAGTGGGTTAGAGGCTGCGTGTCGGCGGTCGCGGTGGATTCCTTGGACTACGGTATGCTTTGACCCTTTGTGTGGACGCATACTTGCCATACTGTATCCCGGGCATGTGTATAATATGTATTATGTGTGTTACTTGTACAGGTTCTTGTATTAAATAATTATATTATTATTAGAGTAGAAAATAACAATTAAATTGTTCCTTTACCGCAAAATTTACATAACTGATGCAATGCACGGAAGAGTACGTAAGGTTTTTTTTTTTTTTTATATATTAGCCTACCAAAGTGACTCCACTCTGCCTGATGGTAAGCAGTCAGTGGAATTCAGAAGTGGCGGACACCATTCCAAAAGCCAAACTACTGGTATGGTGGCCCCCACTACGGCGGCTTAGTGAGATGCCCTGCACGTGTAGTTCTGGATAAAAAGGGAGATATAATAATAATGTAGCCCTTTATTCAGATCTTTTCCTAATACAATATTTTCTAAAAAATTGTGTGAAATTTAAAACTTAAAAACTTATTCTAGTATTTGTTGTTTGCTTGTTTTCTGTAGATCTGTTTGCCAATCGGCAAAGGCCTCCTCCAACCTTTTCCATTCTGATCTTTCCTGGGCCACTCTGTTCCACGTCACTCCTGCCACTTCTCTTATATCCCCATCCCATCTTTTCTGTGGTCTACCTCTTTTCCTTTTACCTCTCCTGGGATACCAATGCGTCACTTTTTTATTCCATTTGTCGTGACCTCTCATCATGTGTCCGGCCCATTTCCATTTAAGTCTTCTGATTTTCAGTGTTATGTCTAAAGTTTTTGTTCTGCCTCTGATTACACGATTTTTTATTCTGTCTGATCTCTTGACGCTTAACATACTCCTTTCCATTGCGTATTGGCAAGTTGAAAGTTTGCTCATCGTTTCTTGAGTAAGAGTCCATGTTTAGCAACCATACAGGATGGGTAGTATGCAGGTGTTAAATAATTTACTTTTAATATTTATGTGAAGTTTTTTGTCTTTCATTACCTCTTTCAAGCTCCAATATCTTCTCCACCCGTTTGCAATTCTTCTATTTACTTCTTTTTGTGTTATGAGTTGTCCCAGATAGATGTATTCATCAGTATATTTAATTTCTATGTTTTCTAGATGTATAATGTCTTTGCTTCCATTTGTACTTACTTGAGTCTTCTCTGGATTCAGTTTTAGTCCTACTTTCTCACTTTCTTTCGCTAGGTCTTCTATCATTCTATGGATGACTTCAGATGATTCGGCAAAAAGCACTATATCATCAGCGAATCTTAAATGCGTAAGCAATGCACCGTCCACATTGATACCGACATTTTCCCAATTGAGTCGTCTGAAAATTGATTTCAGTACCGCCGAGAATAGTTTTGGAGATAGAGGGGTCTCCTTGCCTAACGCCTTTCCCCACTTTGAATGAATTGACTTTCTTTTCTAGTTGGATTCTAGCTGTACTTTGTGTGTATACGTTCCTTATTAGTCGAATGTATTTATGTTCAATCCCTTGTTCTGCTAATGATTCCCATATGTTTTTATGTAAGAGAGTCAAATGCTTTACTGTAGTCAGTAAATGCAATATAGTATGTAAGCTGGTATTCGTTGTATTTCTCTAGAACTTGACGTACTACATGAATGTGGTCGATCATCGAGTAGTCTTTACGAAATCCAGCCTGTTCGATGGGTTGATGTTTATTTATTTATTTATTTAAAAATTTATACACATACATGTAAAGGCGGACTTAATGCCTGAGGCATTATCTACCAGTCTACCATTGGGTGATGCAGAGACAATCAAGTAGGTGCTTAAAGTACTTAGTTTTAAGAAAAGAATTATTCTATATATTTAAATAAATGCATATATATAATAATAATAACAATAATATAAAAATAGTATATCTATATAATATATACTATATATATAAATATATATATGATATACTAATACATATAAATTTAATAAACTACATGTAGATGAAAAATAAAACAAACAGATTATTTTGTGTGATGAAAACTGCCATTTTATTTGGATAATAACAACTCCCGCACTTTAACTTTAAACACATAACGGTTAGTGGACTTCCTGATTTCGAGAGGAAGCGCATTCCAAAGAAGAATGGATTGGACAGGGAAAGAAGAGTGAACAAAATCAGTTGTATGAGAGAAACACGTTAAGAGAAGATTATTGGAGGAGCGGAGCTTTCTATCGTGGATAGAACTAAGGTACTGAAAATAAGGGATCAAGTAGGGAGGAGGGTTAGGGGAAGTAAGGATTGAGTAAAGTGTGGTTAGCGCACGCAAATGTCGGCGTTGGAAAATAGTAAGCCATTTTAGCTGGGAACGATAAGTGGACACATGGTCATACTTACGAAGGTTAAAAGTAATCGAATGCAGTTATTGAGAAGACGGTCGAGTTTATTGAGAAGCTCTGCATTCAGGTCAAAGTAGCATACATCACCATAGTCGATTAAAGGGAAAATTAAAGACTGCACCAGCATTGCCTTAGACCTCCAAGGAAGAAAATTTTTTAGGCGATATAGAGCACGTAGTGTACCAGTGACTTTTTGACTAACATGGGCCACTTGCGCTCGCCAATTTAATGTAGTGTCAATGATCAGGCCAAGGTCCTTGACTGTTGATGATAATTTTATAACTTCGCCATCGAATACAAGAGGTGGAACCGTAGCTGTGACTAACCTGCTTAATAATCTTTGGCTACCCACTATTATGGCTTGACACTTCGCGGGGTTAACCGCCAATCCAAACCTATCAGACCAATTCTTTACATGATCCAAATCCCTGTTGACCATGGCGACAGCCGACGACACTTTGTCCACGTCAGCTTGACAGTAAATCTGCAAGTCATCGGCATAAAGATGATACTCGCACTGAAGGTTCTTAGTTATGAGGTTAATAAAAATTGAAAATAATAAAGGAGAAAGTATACCGCCTTGTGGAACGCCTGAAACAACGTCACGCCAATTCGATGACTGCTCATCTAGGCGGACCAGCTGCTGGCGACCTCGAAGATAACTAGAGAACCATTCCAAAGACTCCGGAGAGATCATAATATGGGAAAGGATGGCTAGGAGAATATCGTGACTGACGGTATCGAAAGCTTTAGAAAAATCAACTAGAGCCAAAACGGTGACTTTAGTATTCTCCATGCCCTCTCTGATATCGCCAGTCACTTTAAGGAGAGCGGAAACAGTGCTGTGACCTGGTTTGAAGCCAGACTGGAACGGGCTTAAAAGTTTGTGCGTATATATGTGATTTGACAGTTGTTTATGCACACAGGCTTCCAGCACTTTAGACAGGAAAGGGAGAATGGAAATGGGTCTAAAGTGATTAGGAAGAGAAGGACTTTGTACCTTTGGGAGAGGAATAACGTGAGCTTTGCGCCACGATGCTGGAAACGTGCCAGTAAGAAGAGAAAAATTTATGATGTGAGTGAGGACTGGGAGGAGCTGGTCCAGGATTGTGGTGATCATGCGGCGACTAATGCTGTCACTGCCCACCGCATTGGATTTTATAGACAGGATTTTCTTTTTGATCTCATCCGGAGCCAGTGGAGAAAAGCACAAACTTCCTATGTCAGGACGAGGTAGATCAGCTAAGTAGTTGATAGTCTGACACTTGGTTTGGTGATCAAATGAAATATTATAAGAGAAATGGTTGTTAATGTCATCCAAACCAATTATCAGGTTAGAGTCAACACCTCGCTGTTTGCCGATACCCAGAGTTCCAAGAAACTTCCAGATATCGGCGGGAGATGAAGATGTGATCTTATTGAGGATATATCGGCGTTTTGCGTTCCGTATCATCTGATTACACCGATTCCTTGCAGTTTTAAAATTGTACCAATTTTCGTCACAGCGATCCCTCTTGTAATTACGAAAAGCACGGTCCCTCCGCCTCATTGCCATGCGAACACCTGCTGTAAGCCAGGGTGCTGGTAAGCGCTTCAGTTTTACCTTCTTAACAGGAGCATGGACATCGTAAAGACAGAGAATATTTTTGTTAAGGACCTCAACTTTTTCCTCAACGGTGGAGGCCATCGTTAAGTTGGTCCAGTCTAGTTCTGAGGCGTCCTGTTGCAATTTTACGATGTCCATACGTCGAAAACAACTAGCGTTGTTGATGTTCATCTAGCGTTCTTTCAATGCGTTTTAAAATTATTTTTGCGAAGATCTTGTAGATGTTGGACATAAGGCTGATAGGGCGATAGTTTCCGATTTCGTGTTTATCTCCTTTCTTATAGAGGGAGAGGGTGGGATTAAATCAAAGAGCTCTTAAGAACACTCCATGGTAAAGGCGATAGAAAACGGCTATTAAGGCGATGTCTCTTCAGTTGCTTAGTGTTAGAGTCCTGTCTCTATACAGATTAAAATAATTTAATTTGAAAACTTTTATTCTTTTCTCGCCTTCATGCTTATCGTCATTTTAATCACACAATCACAAAAGTACTACCAACAATGTATGTATGCTATACACAAAGACAAGGTTTCATTTGATTGTTTGTATAATAAATACCACTTTTTAATTAGCTGACCTTTAAACACACACACATTCGCATTTAAATATATTAAGTGCAAGTATCTGTTGGTGTTCCTGAGTACGTTATTTTTACGATAACAGAGATATTTAAAACTAGCTGCTCCTTGCGTTTTCGCCCGCACGTAAGATATGTTTTGTATCGCTCGGGAACCAGACCGATTTTTGGGATGAAAAATAACCTATGTCCGTCTGCCGCACCGAATCTATCTACATACCACATTTCATCGAAATCGGTTCAGCCGTTTAGGCGCTGAGTAGTAAAAAACACAAACTTACACATTTATAACATTAGTAGGGTTATATTGCTACTGCTAGTACGTTGTGACTTGTGCTCTTTCATCTTTAAACAACCATTAATGAGTGTTGGTAGTATTGTATGGCACCTTGTTAACCTCTTGTTGATATTAATGAGGACTGAATGATGTTCAAAAAAAATCTCTTATTTAAGTTTAGTTTAATAATTATGTATTGTATTTGCAAAAATAATGTTGAGGCCTTTTAGGTATAAAATAAAATCACAGTTTACTATACATACTCGTACTATAAAGTATCGTATTATAGTAGCCATTAGCATCAGCTGGATCGTTGGGTAGTGACATGACGCGTCGTCGCCTGCGCACCGAGCTCCGGTAACGGTGCGCGCTACGGTAACTCTAACTGATTATACACTGGGATTAGCAATGAAGTTATTATGTTAGTGTTATAAATATAACAAACATAGTTGTGTGTATAACAATTACATACATACATACACAGCTTCACGTCTTTTATCCCCGAAGGGGTAGGCAGAGGTGTTTAACTACCCACTATTGGCCATTTTTTTATTTTTGGTCCCATGTAATGCCATATTGGGTACAATTCCAGACTCCGTGCTAATACTGAGAATTTTTCAACAGAAAAACCCAATATCACTTTACCCGACTCGGGAATCGAATCCGAGACCTCTCCGTGGTAATCCGTACACAGTACCACCGAACCATAGAGGCAGTGTATAGTAATAATAACTTTTAATGAGAGCAGCTCAACATTGATCGAACGGTCGAACTAAAGATACTTGGCGTAGACCTAGGTATGTCTGGACGTATTTTAAAACGATGGTGATGAAGCTAATACACGTATGAGTATAATCACCTCTTTTCAAAGCTTAATACACATAAAAAACAAATCTTCGACTACCTCTGTGGTTTGGTAGCACTGTGTACCACTCAGAAGTCGCGGGTTCGATTGCCGCTAAGTGCATACATTTGTGTGCATAAACATGACTATTTGCATTGGCCTGGGTGTGTCTGTGTAGTACGTTTTTACAAATAAAGTATTTAGTTATATTTATCAGCATTTTAGTATACTTTATGTCTAGATAGAGCTGTATATTTGTTGTGTTATTATTAATCTATCTCGCCTCTGAGTTGGTACAGTGATTTTGACAGCAGAGTGTCTGTATAAACCATTAACAACTTCCCGTGTAGGTATTAAAGTATATATTACAGTACAAGCTAACACTTTCGATGTGTGATGGACGCATGACCTCTCACGCACTTGTAATACAAACTACTTTCCTTTTCTTATCGTTATTCATTTGCCAACAATTATCCGATGGTCACGACTCACGAGTGTGCCGCAGCTACTCAATCCCTGACCGCCTTGATTAACATTGTGTTTATCTGTTCTATTATAAACTATACATATAATAAAATTGGAATTGTCTGTTTGTAATATCTAAATAACTGTTTAATTTATGTAGTAACATGTATATGAATATATATACGGTACATACACTAAAATAACATTTTTACAATTTTTGTCTATCTGTCTGTTTGTTTCGGCTAATCTCTGAAATGGCTGAACCGATTTTTATTGGCAGGTAGCTGATGTAATAAGGAGTTAGGCTACGTTTATTTTAGAAAAATCTTTTATTTTAGAAAAATAAAGTATTGTTGATCGACTGTTAGGCGGAACGAAGTTCGCCGGGTCAGCTAGTACTATATATTTTCGTATATTTGTGTCCGTATTTTTGTTGATGAATTTACTTTTTTTTATATTAGCCTACCAAAGTCCCGCTTGATGGTGTCAGCAATCAGTTTTCCCAGCCGCTATAGTGGTGACCACCATACCATAAGCTATCATCTTAAATTGCTGGTATGTTGGCCTCCACTATAGCGGCTGGGAATTAATGGGGTAGAAGAAGGAAATCAGGGAGGTGGGGCAAGAGAAAAGGCGAAAATTGGGCCTCCGGCACTCTCACTCACCGAACGAAACGCAGTAGTACGGATACTATTACTCTTACGTCGATGTTCTATGAGAGGGTAGTACTTCCCCGGTCGATCCGACCCATTCATGCTGAAACCAGCGTGAATGGACCTACTACTTGTAGATATATTAAATCATGATCATAAAGCGACTATAGCGGAGTACACCATGCTACCAATTGTGTCCTCTGTCCACCATTCCTGCACTTTTTTGTCTGCTTATTTCAGTTCCACCAGATATATATAATTATGTGCTTGTCTGCGTAATGCGTGGCACTTAATGTCAGCGGTACGTGAAAGTTTGTTAAGTGTAACAACATCTCGTGTGTTCTAGTAAAAATAATGTTTCCTGCGCGTAATTTGTACGCGTGTACAGATGTAGTTGTAATTTAGTAAGAGTTTCCGTTTGTTGGTAATGTGTGCACAAAGTTTGTGCGTCCCGCTCACGTTAGCGTCACTCTCCCTGCGCGGCTTCCTCTCGAATGATCTGTCGTGTATAGTGTTTACTCATACCACCTCGTAATTACGTACATTTAAACGATACTAATAATCTGTATGGATATGTAGTTTATGTTTGTGTCCTCTACCCACAGCATAAACATAAACACTTAGGTATACTATCTAACTCTTTAGTTACCTTTTTATTTATATTTGTAAACTTAAGACCGATCGAATGATGAAGGTATGAATCATTTTAAATTGTTGTACTCAAGTGACAATCTTTTAGGAGCACTGACCCGTGGTTGCTCTCCACCAACATGAGTAACAACACTACTTAGCAATATAGCTTCTCTTACTTGTATTTTTTATGCTTTACGAATCAAATGGACTACAGAAAGGTTTTCCTCGAGTGTAAATCGAACTTAGAAACTTTTGCAGCCGCAAGCACTCCGTGCTATGGAGGCTGTACATAATATACTAATATTATATTACTGCACCGTTGGTCTAGTGGTTAGTGTAACTGACTGCGACGCCGGGTGTCGTGGGTTCGATTCCCGCGGAAGGCAAATATTTGTGTGATGAACATTTGTATTTGTCTTTAGTCTGGGTGTTTTCTATGTATTATAAGTATGTATTTACAAAAAAAAAAGTATGTATATGTATTATATTTCAGTTATCTAGTACCCATAACACAAGCTCTGCTTAGCTTGGGACTAGACGACAGTGTGTGATAGTGTCCACATATTATTATTATTATTATTATTATTATTTATGTTATGTTATAGCGGCGTACTTCTACGTGGGCACATCTGCGTCACCACGCGTCGGGTCCGGCTCGGGTGCGGTGCGTCTGCGTGACGAGCGCGGCGGCGCGAGCCCGCTGCGCAAGTACACCGGGGAGGCTGTCACGCTTACGCTGCCTGACGGGAAGACTTTCCGCGACTACCGCTGGTTCAGCGTATACTGTGACGAGTATGAGGTCAGTACACAGACCACTTCACTACCTTATGGCCATGAGTTAGAGTCACAGCACCAGTACTACAGCAGCTACTTTTTGCATCGACAATCGGCGATTTAGCTACTTCTCAGAAGCTAAGTCCAGCGACAAATGTTTCACACCGTACACTTAAAGACGCCAAACGCGGTGATTGAGTCGCCTTTCAGAAGCTCGATATGACAAAGCAGTCGCTAAAACTTGCGATAAGACTACTTCTGACCGGCTTTAAACACTTTACGCAAGATGAACCTTGTGAACCTAGAATAACTAATTGAAACGAAATTGGATCTTCCGTTTCTTTTATATAGGTATCGGCAATCACTTTTTAGAATGTATATCGATTAATTTTGCATATTAATGAATCATTACAATAAACGAGATCACGATCGTAATAATCTTAGTATAATATATCGTCATCTGCTTCATATTTGTCCGGCGGCAGTCGCGCCGTTTAACTTTCTTCTTCCAATCGTATCGTTATAATGAAACGAGTTACATAAGTTCTATGTCCGAGTGCTACCCCTCCCTCTCTGCACCTCCCCTCCATCTGTGGCGGATATTAGGTCCTGCGAACTTGTCCGCTGACTAGGCGAGCGCACCAACGTTACACTATAGGCAATGACATACTATGTTGTGTCGTAATGTATAATACTGTAAACATACATCAATAGATAACTCTGTCTCATGATTTTTGCAATGTTGTAATTACGACCTTTTTAAGTTTACAAAAATCAAGGCATCTTATTAAGAAAAAGGCTGTAGAAAAACTTGTCTGCAGTTGTTATGACTAAAGTTGAGCCATGATAAGATTTATCCTCTCGGATCACTCTTTTTAATGTCCAGTGGTTGATTCTTGAACTTTGTGCAAGACGAAGAAGAAGACGAAGATGATGTCAACGAACCCAGCCTGAGTTAGCAGCGATGATGTCCACTTTCTAATGCATGTATATTATTATCTTTTCTAATCAACATTGTTACAATATTTGGACTGACATACGTTGTAAAACTTATCTAGTTATTTGTACACTCCTGTCAGACTACCTATTTCTTTGTTAGAAAAACCTGTAGCTTAAATTGTCGAAATGCTCGTATCACAATTATTGTGAAAATATTTGCGTATTAAGCCATTTGCTTGCGTGTGTAGGTGAACTTCGGCGACGTGTCGATCCCTCGTGGTGTGGAGTTTCCGCGGCCGGCTAAGGTGGGGGCGCTGCGAGGTGTGCACGCCGTCGCGTCCGACCCCATCGTCGTCGTCGACGCGCAGACCATCCTCGTGCCCAACTTCTCCTATGATGGCGAAGCACCCGGTAAGTTATACTCATGCAAAAGTTCCTGTATTGCGAAGAATAATACCGTAAGGAAATGGTGCCAAATAACTCCAGAAAAGAGGCACCTAAATGACACACATCAGAACATCACACAAGATGTGTTGAGCGCTATTCTTCTGAAATAATAATAATAATAATAATAATAATAATAATTGTTTATTCACAAAACTTTTTTACATTATTCATATGAAGTCCCTGACTTCTGAGCTAGGCTAATAAAAACCTGTGTTACAGAAGTCAGTGCCCTCTCCCAATATTTGTACATACAAATTGTGAATAAAAACTAATTTAAATTAACACGGGTACAATTTACGTACACAGTGTGTGTATGTGTGTGTGTGTGTGTGTGTGTGTGTGTGTGTGTGTGTGTGTGTATGTGTGTGTGTGTGTGTGTGTGTGTGTGTGTATGTGTGTATGTGTGTATGTGTGTGTGTGTGTGTGTGTGTGTGTGTGTGTGTGTGTGCGTGTGCATGTGCGTGTGCGTGTGCGTGTGCGTGTGCGTGTGCGTGTGCGTGTGCGTGTGCAATAAGTTCTCCTGGCGCTATCAGACTACAATATAATTTGTTCAATGAACGGTGCTCTGTACACGACAAGCAGGGGCTCCCACAGCAACACACCATTTGACACCAATGACCTCATTTACTCCACAATTGACCTCTATGGTCTCGTAGTATAGTATTACCTATCGTCGCCGTGGTGTTTTCGATATATATATATACATTCACAACTTTCAAGTTTCCTCTTAAATGTTGTATTGTAAAAGTGGTCCGCAGAGGGTGTCGCTCGTGTATGGCCACTAATAGATGTACTTTCACATGTTACCTTAATATGCCGAACATGTGCCGACGACACGCGATGAATAAAAACACTCATCTACATAACTGTTAATGTTATTCTATTAATGGTAAATCAACTCAGGTGTAAATATGTCACACTGAAGCATAAAAAAAGTGTCCTTATACTCATTATTATCATTCTGGAAGTTATATAAACCTCTATGGAAATGTAGATAAGATAAGATAGCTCATTATTTTCTCACTCTCTAATATTATACACTTGTTCCTTTACTTACAATGAAAGAATGCTCATTGATAACCACGTATATGTAGGTACGTACGAGTTTTATTACGATGTTATCCTGCACAACTATAGTAAGATACATGGTAAATAAATAAGTTCAAGTGAAGTTTAAATAAAATAACATTTGAATCACTCCATACAGATTTGAATATGGACATTGAAAATCTACTACAGTTACTTTTGAATATTAGAATTTCAAACAACTATTGTTTGAACAAAACTTCGTTGTTCATTTGCACAGTCAACTAATAACTGAACCCTGAGGTGTAATTTTGTAAAACTCTCTCCACAGTTAGTAAAAGTTGCAGTCAATAGTGTTCAAACATTTGAGCTGGCTTACAGCAGGTTCAGTGTTTATTCAAATTTAATTCTATCGAAAGTTTTCGACTTCTAGTTGATTTAAATGCAAGTGTCTTTAGCCTTTAAAATTTTTAAATCTGCATTGACAGCATTATACGGGTGTAGTTAACAAAGTTTAGAAGGTCATCACGCAATGAAAGCGTATAATTATTGATCAGGTCTTAGTGGTATAATGTATATTGTAGTATTATGACAATTATTAACAATACATATTGTAAATGTCAGAACATTTTATGATACATTGCAGTGCTTTTTATTTACAAGAGTAAATGGAATCAAGCATACCATACGTCGAATATGAAAGCTAAAATTGTTACATTGACTAGGAATACATACGTACTCCAATCCGCCTTGAGCGCACGTGGCGATCAATGCTCATACCTTCTAGTTATGTAATTAAAAATTCATTGATTCAATGATTGATTCATTCATTGATGACTGGCATTGATACATTATTATGTCCGACGGGTATTTAGGACACAACAAAAACTTAATCTGTTGTAGATGACGCTAATATATTTGTGGCGCAGTCTGCTAAGATTACAACATTAAAATGACTGTTTGTATCGCTATTAAAAATGTCTGTGATTTATTTTATTATTTTCTCTTTTTATCCCGTTAAATTTTGCCAAAGACATACTTGCTGTTCATAATTCTTCTACGTTTTCATCCTTGTGGGCACAGCAATTGAACTCTTTGTGATCTATTGTGCAAGACTCCTTTGAATCACATCGTCGCGTGCCAATATAGACATATTGATAAGGAAATGCCTGACCTGATCTAGATCAGCGTATGTGAGACACCACGCATACTTCTTACTTTATACAGTAAACCGACCATGTATTTGATAGATATTATACTAACTTAGTGGGTAAGCAGCGCAGTTTGGGTTGGCCTCTAACAAGGTGTACCCATGACTTGATAAAGAGTAGGAGACCGTGGGATATGAATAGCTATAGAGCGGTTATTGAGACGCTCGGGAAATACTCTAGTCGAAGATTTTAGTTATTTGTAAAAAAAAACAAAAATACATAAATACTCTGAGTGAGAGCTGTGAGGTCCTTTGAACAATATTTTCACATTGTAGAATGTTTGTAAACGTAAAATAAATTGTGCACTTCTATTCTTTATATTATTATGTAAGTTCTACATATACTGTGCCTACTTTCAATTTAATTTTAATTGCAAGAGTCGCAATTGCCAGACGCCTTTTATACATAGACAATACTTGCATACAAAAACTAAATTAACTAATGAGCTTTACAATTCACGACGCGCGACGCGTTCATTAACAAACGTACAAAATAAAGTACACAAAGTGAATCGTAAGACTTCTCTGTGTATGTTCTAAGTCTGTTTACTAACCCCCAGTTTCTGAAAGTCTGATCAACGAAAAATTAACTAATCACCTGTTAAATCTCATGTGAAGTACCTAAAAGCATGCTAGAAGCACGGATGCATGTTTTTCGCAACCCAATTGGTTTTTCACATGCGGTTTAACAGATGATTAGTTGATTTTTCGTTGATCAGAATTTACTAAACATTTCGACTATATTTACCTTCAATCAACATTATGATTACCCTTTTTGTGTACTGAACTAGCGTGGTGGTAACCACATCTGCGGTGTTGACAATTACGTGGGAGTACAGTTCAGTTATATTTTTGTAACAAAAGCAAATTATTTTTGCTTAGATCTTGTTATAATTAAATGAAGTAAGCAGTTTCTTATTTGAAAAATAAATTTATTTAAGTAATTATATTTATTAGTTTGATAAAAATAATAGTTTATTTGAAAGTCGTTGTGCAATAACCGTACGTATTAATTTCACGCTTTTTATTGTATTTTTATGTAATGTTTTGAAGCGTTTTCAAATATTCTATTTTTTCAAATTTAAATGCTGTTAAAGGTTCTGATAGATGGCTGAAAATCCGGATATGTCAAGATAAATTTGAAACAATGGTAGCCCTAGTATAACTACTATATATATACTATACGCACACATAGTTGTTGTTTATATTTCACTTGTGTCTAACAACAAGAATAGGAACGAAATTATTTCTGAGGTAGTATAGTTCACGTTTTATGTAGCGCTTCACTTAGCGTAATCTTTTTAGTTTTGATAGTCGTCATATCGAAGGGATGCGTCTAGTGCAATGTTTCCTTGTTGATATCGTTAGTATTACGTGGTTTATGGTCAATATTTAAAATAATAACAAGCGCATGCCTATTCTTATTTTACGCACCATATTTGACGAAATGTTTAGATGTATTCTGTGTAATGGAGCGAAGAAGCGGCATGGGATAAATGTAATGGAAACAATAAATAGAACTCTTCAATTATATGTGCGTGAAAAATACGTGTACGTTTGGTTTGATGACGAGTACTTCCAGTTCTTTAATGGTGTACTAACCAGTTTAATTCTATACCTATGTAGATATATTCATAGCACCAATATAACATAGTACATAAACACATGGTGGGAGCAAATCAAGAGTTACGATTATTATACTATCATCTTTAATTAATTGTAATTATCAGACTTGTAACGTATTGTTGACTCGCTTGCCGCGGCGCGGTTTCATTCGCGTCTTTGCTTACTGCTCTGCTCCCGTCGCCAGTAGCGTGATGTTACATAGCCTATAACCTTCCTCGAGAAGGATGATGTGTGTGAAGTATGGACGCGTTACAAGCGTGTGTTATTGTTACAGACGCCAAGTTCTGGGTGGGTCGCGGCTCGACGCCGTCGCCGCAGGGCATCCGCATCCCAGACGAGAACGGCAAGGAGACTCCGCTGCGTCGTTACGACAACAAAACCATCGTGCTGACGTTACCTGGGGTAACTATAGCTATTCTATCGACGATATCCAGACAAGTTTAAAAAAATTACTGCCTTTGTAGCGTAGTGGGAGCGCAAGCGACTGCAGTCCGTGCGATTGTGGGTTCGATCTCCGTACGGGACAAAACTTTTGTGATCCATAAATATTTGTCCTGAGTCTTTGTGTACTTTGTGTCCAGTAATTGTATGTTTGTAAAGTCACAAGAGACACAGAGCTTGTTCCTTAGTGCTTAGAAGATGTGGATACCATATCTGGGGTCGTCTTTCTCACTATTGTATCTTTACTGGACTATGTCGTGTTGTTACACAGGAGCTGACGGTATTCGACATCGGTCACTTCGCGGTGTGGTGCGAGGCTTTCACGGTGAACTTCGGCCACGTAGTACTGCCCGGCGCCGCGCTCGCCAACGTGCCGCCTAGCCTCAAGATGTTGGGAGTGTCGCCACAGGTATGTACTGCCTTGTCTTCAATATTGTTAGGATGTAAATAGAAGAATTATTTATATAGAGTTCTCAGTAGGCTGCCTCATAGCTGAACCGAATGCAGACACCTACTATCAGATTGGCCGATTTCTAAATTTCTAATACTGTTTGAAAATATAAATTGTTAATGAATCACTAGAAATACACTAAATATTTATAAATTAGCTAATTAATACATTGAACTTTTTTTAAGGAAACCTTCTGCTATAAGAGATTTGTTAGGTAAAACACTTTATAATCATTATACTATTGATACAGTAATACTAACGACATTCTCCATGGTGGTAGTGCCAAGGCGCCTTTAATGGAACTACTATACCATACGTGCAATCCTGTACGTATATAATCAATCGAATCGAATGTCGAAGAACAAGAAACAAAAGTGTATTGTACGTAGCAAAAGGCGTTCTATAGCCTCTGCCTATCCCGTTTATAAAAAACGGACATGAGTTTATGTGTGTAAATTTTCCTGTTTATCAATCGTCTAATATGACCACACCTTTTCTACATCCAGCGGATGTTACAAACCTATGCGAGTTTTACGAACATATTTATTAACAAAAACAACAACATTGTTGATTCACTTCACACAACTTATTAAAGCTAAGGCTTTTTATGTGTTTTCATGATGTGTTTTACAATAAGTAACGTAACGTAGGAAGGAAAGAGAGGTATAAAGGTTAGCGCATACTACGGCCGCTGCGCGACGCATTACAAAATTCGTCAAAGCACATAGTAGTACTAGTGTAGCAGTGCGTTGCGATGCGGCCCGGTGCGACCCGCCTATAACGTACGATACTTCATATTTATTTATTAGGTACATCTATACATATAATACAAATATAACCGATCGCTGTCTGTACATGGACGATAGGTATATAAGAAAAATATAATTGAGACCTTTATCAAAGCAAATAGACCCTAAAACAATGATTGTTACAATTTTTGTCTGTTTGTCTGTTTATCTGTCTGTCTGTGCGTTTGTTCACGCTAATATCAGAAACGGCTTTTCCGATTTAGATATGGTTTTCACTAATACATTGTGGTAAGCTTCACTTAGCAGTTAGCGTTTGTTTCATGTCAATCGGTTCATAAATAAAAACGTTATGCAAATTTAAAGAATCACGTCGAGCATTTGTTAATTTACTACGAAACCTGATAGAAGCAGAGATTTTAACAGATTATTAACTGGTAATGTTTTTATTCCTCGGATTCCTCTCATTCTAAACAATCTTTCGTTTAGTTTCCAGTGAGCCTATGTTTCGCGATGACAATTAATAAAGCCCAAGGTCAGACACTAAAAGTTGTGTGTCAGCTTTATGTGGCTCTATCACGTGTTAGCATTCCTAGCAGCCTGTATGCTTTGATCCCCGATGGGTATACGTCTAATTAACAATATACATATACAAATATCATCGCATAACTTAAGCTACATCTATTTATTTTAAGTACGAGTATATCAATTATAAGTGTACACATCATTTAATAATACAAATAAAATAAAATAACATGAAACAAAATTAAAATTATAATTATAAGTACAAAATAAATATACTAAAATGTACTGAAGTGATGTAGGAGATTTTTTGTTATGCGATGCGGTGCGGCCTGCCGTATTTTGCGCCAGCCTTGAAGGGGTGGGTGACAGGAGAGGGGTATAGGGCTCACTGCAATAAACAGCTGTCTTCCCTCGTAAACCTCCACTCAATAAAGATTAACTTCAGCCTCCCTCTGACGTAGCAGATTGAGTGCGTCATCTCTGAGATGTACGTAGACATTGCTACGTCATTGCTACGCCAGTTCGAAATGTGTTGACATTTTAAATGCAGTCAATGTCCTTGTCAGATTAATTATTCGATTAGAAGTATTATGTATGTAAAGCTTTATGTAACAAAGTGTTATAACACATAATACACACTAGCTTTCCGCGGCGTGGTTTCACCCGCGTCTTTGCTTCCTGCTCTTCTCCCGTCGCCAGCAGCGTGATGTTACATAGCCTATAACCTTCCTCGAAGACAGGACTATATTATGCAAATAAAAAAATTTCACATCCCACTGGTAGTTCCAGAGATTAGCGCGTTAAAACAAACAAACACTTCCGCTTTATATAATAGTATAGACTTAAGTAGTCAGAATAAACTAAAGAGATTCGTCAAATACTAGTATTGTTATGCAAACAAATGTGTAAAAAGTAAATAAAAACCATTAAAATTTTAGCTCGTGGTAGCACATAAATCGAATTCCGTTATTAGTTTAAAAACATTTAATTAAATAAAATTTTATAAAATGAACTGTAGTAGTAATCACAAACAAAAAGCATTGAGATCAAGTGGAGTTTATATTTAAAATTCATATAATTCTTCACTAATTTTACTGCTAACTCAACTCTAACAAGACCGTAATGTGTGCGCGCGAACTGTCGCAGCAAGTTTCTAACATTACATTGAATTACAATCTCTAAATTACTATCAAAGAACAACATCAGAGCAACATGCGGTCGAGCGACATCTACCACAAGCTCTCTTAGACATGTCTGTTTGTGAGGCTCGTGTATACTAAATAGCTGCACATTACGTTAAACTGCACATATACGTGCTCTAACTATGTAATTACGGTGAGAGTGATACGCGAGATTTCTCTTTGGAAATTTCTTACTCAAATTAAAGTAAACGTAAACAAAGAAGATTGCAATGAGTGCTGTCTTCTGCTAAGAAGCAATACTATCCTTCTGGATCATGAGGTTAATTTCGCATAAAAGTTGATTGCCAAGAATATTGTTTTAGGTCAGGTGGAAATAAAACTTGTAACGACTCAATTCACGCTGGTTTTTATTCAAACTTTACATTTATTAATATTAATATCGTTAGACATCCATTGCCCTGCATTTTTCTAGAAATTCCCTCTATGTTATTACGTTGCCATGACGACCGAACCCAATGATATCCTCATGGATCAGATCAGTAACTTATTAAAGTAATAATAAATTGAAGCTAATACATTTAATATAATCATCATTTAATTAATTAACAAATAAATTATAACGTCTACTTTGGTAATTATAATTTGATACAGTACATGTTTCTTAAATAAAGGTAAGTATTGTTTATATTCTAAAATGTATGACAATCAAGGCAATATGTAAGTAGATCCTAACAATTGAATCCCATTAAGTTGAATATACTATAACTTGAATTATTCCCATCTGTCCCTCTGGTTTGTCCCCCTAGAGTGACAGATGGGGAAAAAAAGTTTCATCTGTCCCCTTATTGTGAACAAAGGGACAAATGAAACTTTTTATGCCTGTTTGTCACCCGTATTATTTAAAATAGTTATTCTTGAAAATAAATTACACATTATTAAATAAAAGATTTATTTGAATTGTAGTGTAATTTGGTTATATATTAGGTAGGGATACTATGTAGGTTAATTCAAACATATTAAAATGATATGTGTTTTTGCCCTACTGCCGAAGTCAAGAAGTGTAATGTTTTTCGAGCGTAGGTATGTATGTATGGATCTTGTATGTCTATTTCTTTGGCACACTCTTCAGCCTAAATGGCTTGATGAATTTTCAACATATGAGGTGTCATTAGATTCGTATTAATTGTGTGAGTGACATAGGGTACATAATATTTTAATATAGCGTCAGCACGAGAAATAAAATGGGTTATTTTCTTTTCACTTTGTTGTAGGCAAACGTGCTTTTTGATAATATAATTATTTTGCTTGTTAAGAGCTGTAGAGTGGAGAGGCTCACACAATATAATAGGTATGTCCTTTATTGTTTGCAAGTATAATTTTTATTTGAATAGGTAAGTTAGACTATGTTTCTTTAAATAGTAGCTTGTAGTGCTAAAGAAAGTCTTGGCAGTAGTACTTGTTATACATAGGGTCGTCGATGTGGAAAGACTTGTTCTTCACACTTAATCGAGCAGACAGTTCAAATAGAGTTCATTAACTGTTTCCTTTCTAACTGGTTAGTTTTGTAAGATCCGCCGCCGGGCGAGGCCGGGACGCGGCGGTAGTTTCGTCACCACTCCACTCATATCCATTTACTATGAAACTAATTCAATATGTTTACGAAATATTTAGTATTTATGCCATCATCTCAAGTCAATCTTCACCAATGTAAACGAGTATAAGCTAAATAGTACCGTATCTAAGAGATAATAAGGTAGCAAGTTGTATGATGGTTAAGAGTCTGGTGATTGTGCCGACGTGTTGCAAAAATAACAGATGCTGATATTATATTGTGTAATAGATGTTGAGTTGATCGTTGGATTAGTTTCGAGACGTACAGTGCTCACGCTAGGTACGATAAGACACTCACGTGGAGAAGAGAGGACATACTCGTGACAACGGATATGATCTGTTGCTTTAAGTTTGACCTGCTTTTATCAAGTGTGATCGTAAAACTGCTTACATACCGCAATAGTACACAAAAGCAATAGTAATAGTATGTCTCACACATATATGTGTGACAAACTTAAAGCCAAAGTGACTCCACACAGTTAAGCTTTGCTTTGTGAAGACTCCGAAGTCAAAGTCAAACTTATTTATTAACTTAGGTTAATTAATTAACACATATAAACTTTAAAAATTACAAATTGTTAGCCAATTAATCTACAGCCAGTTTCCTGAAACTGGCAAGAAACTCGTGCGACTCTTTTAACCGCCAGATAATTATAAATTACAATTTTGGTCTGAGTTACAATTTTAACATTCGACCAACCTTCTGTTTGTATTATGTATTTTTATGTAACTTTTTGTGTGCTAAATAAATAAATACTTATAAATATGCACTAAAGAATAATGCAGATCAAAAATGTACAATTATCAGACAAAATAAGATACATACACCATGATTAACTATAACTTAAGTATCTATGTGTTTAGTTTGATTGTGCACTTCAAAATTTTGCAAGAGTAAAATCAAATAAAACTTTTAGTTTACGATAATCACTTACAACATTAACACGCAGTCTAAACTAAGTATCCATGCCTTTGGAATGCTTTTAGGTACTTCACATACGATTTAACAGATGATTAGTTAATTTTTCGTTGATCAGCCTTTAGAAACTAGGGGTGAATCTCTTCTAAGTAGTTTAAACGCTATGTGCAGCAGTCTCGTATGTATATACCTGTTTCTCTACAAAGACACTACTTGAATCAAATCAAATCAAAATCATTTATTTGCGTGAAATGGGTACATGTAAGTTGTTTTATATAATAATAGTATCACCATATTCAGCTGAATAGCATGCAAACATTATAAAATTAGGTTCATTCCCCTGATTAAATCTTAATAAAATTTATGAAATACAATTTTATTATAATATGATTAATGTCACATTGAAATTAAAATTATTAAACAATATGTCAAAAGGAGAATAAATTAAGTCAATTGTGATTATGTCAATGTCAATAGATTAATTTATGAACTTACACACAGCACTAAATAGAATTGTCACAATTAATTTAATTTGTCAACTAAAGCGTGAAAGTATGTCAGAAGTGGATACAAACAAAAAATAAGTTTTTTACATTACATATTCATTAAGACATTATTAAGTATAATTATTACACAGTCATAGTAATTACAAATGCTTATCTGTTAAATATTCTTTAATAGTGTAGTACCCCTTGGTCAGTAATAAGTGTTTTACTTTGGTTTTAAACAAATACACATCAGCAATTTCCAGTATCGAAATTGGTAGTTTGTTGTAAATACGTGAAATCATGCAGAGTATACTATTATTAAATACCCTGGTTTTATTCTTTGGTATGTGTATTCTTATGCCTACGACTATTTAACTTTTTAAACAATACATGTTTATGTTTTTTCTAACAAACATCACTACTTCCAAAATGTATATACATGGAAGAGTAAGTACTTTGAGTTTTAAGAAATAGGGTCTACAACTATCTGTTTGTTTTAAATTACAAATAGCTCTCATGAACCTTTTTTGGGCTATGAATGGTGCTTCTTTATTTGTAGCGTTGCCCCAGAACATTATTCCATACCTTAAGAGTGGTGCAATATGACCGTGATATGCCATTAGAACCGTCGACGTAGTTGCTTTATTAGACAAAATGCGCAAGGCATATGAAAACTGGTATACTTTAGAACAAAGTGATTCGTTATGTGTATGCCAATTCAAAGTAGAATCCAGACGTACACCTAAAAACTTAGTTACTTGTACTTGTTCAATTTTTACGTCGAAGTAAGTAATGTCCATATCAATTAATTTGTTATTTCTATTACGAAATGTCATATAACTAGTTTTACTAAGATTAATTTTTAAATTGTATGATGTCAACCATTCAATAATATTAGTCAATGTAGTGTTTATGTCAAGTTGTAAGCAGGTTATGGCAACTTGTAATTAATTAAATTTAGGTAACCATGGTAACGTTGATCGTAGCTTCGTAATATAGTCAAAGTCAAAGTCAAAGTCAAAGTCAAAGCATTTATTTCATTTAGATCATAAAGTATGATGCTTATGAAAAGTCAACATTACATTTTGTCAGCCAATTGACCTACAGCCAGTTCGCTGACGAGGTAGAGCTGTGAGAAGAACTGGCAAGAAACTCACGCCACTCTTTTCAATCGCCAGATAATTACAGTTATTTGAATGAGTTACAATTTAAACACTCAACGCAACCAAAGAACCATACAAAGTAATTATTACAAATTAACTAATTAATACTGGGTGGCGCAAAAGTACTGGCACTAAAGAAAATACTTTTTTTTTTATATATGACATTTTCTGTCATTCTGTTGTTGAAAATTGTGTAGAGAACAAATGTAAAATACACTGAAAATAAACATGGACCGTTTTACTCCCCAAGAACGTGGAATAATTGTGTCAATGTTCTTACGGAATAATTCATCAGTGATAAGAACACAACGTGAATTTCGTCGACGATTTCCCCACCGTCCGGCACCGATTGGTCGCACAATTCGACGCTTTGCCACACGCCTTGAAGCAACTGGCTCAACATTGGATAGACCTAAGTCTGGGAGACCAAGAACAGGCCGTTCAGCTGAAAATATCGATGCTGTGCGCGAAGATGTGGAAGAGTGTCCAGAAACATCAACGAGGCGACGTGCCACGCAATTGGGCATTTCCAGACGGACCCTGCAGCGTATTTTGGTGAAAGACTTAAAGATGTTCCCGTATAAAACTCAAATGACTCATCAGCTGCTGCCTGCTGACCACCGAGCTCGTCTAGATTACTGCCAGCGCGTCATAAACCTCAACCTTGAAGAGGATGATTTTCCTTCAAAATTGGTTATGAGTGACGAAGCGCATTTCCATCTCTCAGGGCATGTCAATAAGCAGAATACTCGGTTCTGGGGCACTGATAATCCGCGCATTATTCAAGAAACACCTCTACACCCACTAAAAGTTACTGTATGGTGTGGCATCTGTGTTGACAGAGTGATCGGACCCTATTTTTTCGAAGACGCTGGAGGCAATGCGATTACTGTCACTGGAGAACGCTACAGAACCATGTTACGTGAGTTTTTGATACCCAGTTTAGACGAATTGGGGCTGGAGCACATCTGGTTTCAACAAGACGGCGCTACGGCACACACAGCGCGCGACACTATGGACTTAGTGAGGGACGCTTTTCCAGGCCGAGTTATCTCTCGTTTTGGCGATTTGCCTTGGCCTGCAAGATCACCCGATCTGACCAGTCCAGACTTCTTTCTTTGGGGTTTTTTGAAATCTCGGGTGTATGTGAACAAGCCACAGACTCTCGCAGCTCTAAAAGAAAACATTCGTCAAGAAATAACGAACATATCGCAGGAAGTGTTACGGCAAGTTATGCAAAATGTCATAAATAGGGCTCAAATGTGTATCAACTCTGGAGGTCACCATTTAAAAGACATCATCTTTAAATCCTAATGGTACGAAATTTAATGGCACAAATATACATTTAAAAAAATCTAAATCTAGTTTTCTAATTTAGAAAAACTGTTATAGCTGAACCAAATAGGGTCTTTACTTTTGCGCCACCCGTTATAATACTAAGATTAAAGAAAGAAAACAAGGAATTCAATTATTTAGTTTCAACTAGTATGGTAATTTGACTACGTATTTTAATTAAACTGGTAAATGCACCCCCTGGTCACATTGAACGACAAGGTAATACTGGATTGAATATTAAATGTAAGCCATGCCAAGATTGACCAGTCATCCCAAGTAGCACCCGTTCACGAGCATGACGCACGGGCCAGCCATCATCACCCTCGCCATATTAGAGGGAAGGTGATGACCCGGCCAATACGACACCACAAGCAATGACATTTTAGTGAGCATGACAATGCAGGGCATGGGTGGTAAAAGTACCCTAATAAAATGTATTATGCCTTAATCTGTAATGAACACCGCTTTGTTTACTAGCCATTACTATTATGTTGAAATTATTTATTGCAATCAGCCTTGCAGTTATTTGCCACATTTAATCACAATAAATTAATTGAAGTAATAATTTCATAAAGTCGGTGAATACAACTGTCAAGCAAGCAGATTCGCCGAACTGTAATATTTGCAACACAGTAGAGGACATTTGCTGATGGAATGTGTTCGGAACAAGCGTGAGAGAGAGATGCTGATTAGTGAGTTTCAGTTAAATACACTTGACGTAGATTTAATTCAGAGCATATTAGCACAACCAAAATCAGATGTTGCAAAGAGGCTGTGTCAGTTAATACCTAGACCAACTAGTAATTCAAACTAAAATATAGTACCTAGGTACCTACTTACCTGAAGCTCACTCGTTAGTATCTCGCTATCTATGTACTTATGTTAAGTATTTATATTGTTATGTTAGTTACCTTGTAACATAGGATAAGGTACGATGGGGTTAACATTATCCAGAAGGATAACAACCCCTATTCAATTTAAAGAATTAAAAATAAAAAATAAAAACTCTCAAGCAATAAATTTACAAAAAAAAAAATTATATAAGTAGTATATCAGTTGTTTAGTACCCATAACACAAGCAAATATAATTAATTTGGGGCTAGATGGCGCTGTGTGCATGTGGTAGAATATTATATTATTATTATTATTCTCTTTATTTAATTATGTACACATAAAATTACATTTTTAAATATATATAAAAAATAATAGAAATATACATTTAAAAATATAAAAATATGGAGACCCACCGATATCGGGTACAGGGACTAAGCTACCGGTGGTTAGGGCTCCAGAGATAGGAACCGCCCCACAATGCGGGCCGTATCAAGGAGCACAGCTACCTACCTATATAATAATAATAATTATTATTATTATTATATAGGTATCAATTATTTCTTTGATTCCCCCTCAATGTTCATTGCATTGCTTGCTGCACTATCTACTTTTTAGTGAAGGATTAAACATGTAGGTATTGTTTTAAAGTCGATTTTTTATTCTGTATATCGTCGTACAGACCAAATATCTTAAAAAATAGGAAAATCTTCACAATATAATTTCACATAGCACGATAACTTATTTATCAAAGTTTGTACGAAAATGTGTTACAATATCAACATACTGTGACAAAATAAACTGTCGCAGCTGACAGGTCATAATATAAGCGGAGAATACGTGCTACGGCGTAGCGTCGTAGCGGCGTAGCTGGCCCTCATCCAAACAGTTGTCGAATAAGGTCAACGTAACTGTGCTACGAGACCGCTACGAACTTTACAAACTAGCCGAATTCGGAATTAGGTCGAGGGAACTTCTCTTCATGATAAAAACTCTACTTAATATTAAATAATGTAGTGTTACTCTATCACATAATGTGCTCACCAAAAATGTGCTCTACCCAGTTGTTACAAGAGTTACTGTGACATCTAATTTATCCTATTATTGTTATAAATGCCAAAGTCCACCACTCAGAGCCTAAACGGCTAAACCGATTTCGATGAAAATTGGTATGAAGGTAGATTCGGTGCCGGAGGCGGACATAGGCTACTTTTTATCCCGAATATCGGTCTGGTTCCCGAGGGATACAACAAACCATATAATACGCGCGGGTGAAACCGCGCCGCGGCAAGCTAGTATAATAATTTTATTAATTACTAGCTGTGCCTCGCAATTTCGCCCGCGCGTAAAATAAGATTTGTCTCCTTTGGGAACCAGACCGATTTTCGGGATAAAAGTAGACTAACCCCCAGTTTCTGAAAGGCTGATCAACGTAAAATTAACTAACCACCTGTTAAATCTCATGTGAAGTACCAGTTGGGTTGCTAAAAGCATGAATAATTAGTTAAATTTGATCTAGTTAATAACTAATTAGATCTAATTGAGCTAATTATCCATGCTTTTTGCATGCTTTTAGGTACTTTGCATGAGATTTAACAGGTGATTAGTTAATTTTTCGTTGTTCAGCCTTTCGGAAACTGGGGGTTAGACCGTCTCCGGCACCGAATCTATCTACATACCAATTTTCATCGATATCGTTTCAGCTGTTTAGGCGTTGAGTTGTAACAAACGACACACACACACACATACATACTCACAAACTTTCGCATTTATAATATTAATAGGATGTTGGATTGGCGGTGCTCCAGGGTTCGCTTCCCTGTTAACGTGGTTTATCGGCCATTAGCGACGGTACTCCCGCTCGTTAGCTGTACACGTACTACTTATAAGTAACTTGTGAAGTGTGAGCACGTTATAACATTAAACGAGCATTACTTTGAAGATGCTGAGACGTGAATGTAAGCTATGTTGAAATAGCATTAAAAATAACAATTGTTTTTCTTATCAGTTCTATATTATTTATTTATTTATTTATTTATTATAAAAATATTATAAAACTTAAAGTGTAAAGTGTCACTTGTGTCTGTTACTGAATCTGCCAATAGAGATTCAGAGCTTCAGTCGCTTACTCATAGTAGTTCTGTCCCCTGTCACACCTCTTCTTGTTATTATCATAAAAAACTTACTGTTAAAAATGTAACTATGTACACTGATCAGATTGGAATAGGTTTAGGCAGTTTAATTAATAGTAACTATGAGCATCCAATCACAAATATCTGTTCACCAGGAGCCAAATTAAGTAGTATAATTAGTAATATCAAAAATACTAGATTTAACAAAGAATCAACAGTTATAGTTTTATATGGTAACAGTTTATATGCTACAAAAAAAGACATATTGCAGTTAACTGAAGTAATGACTTCACTTTATGATAGTTTAGGGTGTAAATTTTTTTTTTGTGCTTTACCATATTCATATGCTTTATCAGATATACAAAATAAGCATATTGAAAAATTGAATTTATTAATTTATAATACTACAAGTCGCCTTAGTGACTTCATGACATTTTTTGACATAAATATATTTATTAGTAAATTTTTATTGACAAAAGATACTATGTATCTGCCAACATTTTACAAAAAACAAATTGCTAAATTGTTAGCATATAATTTATTTACTGACACAGATACCTGTAGGGTATTGAAGAATTTAGTAGGACAAAGTAGTGAAACTACTGATATCAATACATCTAATAGTTTAAACTAGTAGATGAGACAAAGGATAAGGAGTCATTTTATTTGAACTTGGTTCACCAAAATATTCAGGGCTTATCCGGCAAGGAACTAGAAATAGAATTATTTTTAAGATTACTTAATATTCATATTTTCTGTGTCACTGAACATTGGCTGAAATGTGACCAACTTATAATGAACAATGAGTACTACAGTATTGGTAGTGCATTTGCTAGGAAGAAAGCTATACATGGTGGCTCTTTAGTATATGTTTGTAATAGTATAAAATATAAGGAGCGTAAGGATATAGTACAGCTTTCCATTGAGCGCACAATTGAAATATCTTGTGTGGAGCTTGAGCAACATATTGTTGTATGTGTATACAGACCGCCACAGAGTGACTTCACCTTGTTTGAAACTGTAATGGAAGATGTACTGAAACGCTTGAGCATTTGTAACAGGCATGTGGTTGTGTGTGGTGATTTTAATGTAAACTTACTTGAGGAATCAGCTATATGTAGTAGATTAATTAGCTTGTTTACCTCATTTGACTTACATTATTTATTCTATGAACCTACTAGAGTTACTACTCATTCTGCTACATGCCTAGATAATATTTTCTGCAACTGTCAGTCTTTAAATAGTTCTATATTGAATGATTTAACATCTGATCACTATGGGCAAAAGGTTGAATTGTCTGTAATTAAAATACCTAAAGTTAATTATAAGATCACATGTAGGCCAGTGACCTCTGAACGCCTGAAACACTTTAGCGAGAACATTAGTACTAAAGTTACCAATATAGATCTTACTCGCGACGATCCTGACAGCCTCTACCTATCTTTGTTTAATTTAATTAAGGTAGAATATGAAAATATTTTTAAACCCAAGACTTTCAATAAAAATATTAAAATTAAATTTTGTGACTGGGCAACAACAGGCATCTATAAAAGTAGAACTAAACTGTTTGAACTATATGGTATGAAAAAATATAATACAAATCCGAACTTTGTAGATTACGTTAGGAATTATTCAAAAATTTTTAAAAAGGCTTGTACCACAGCCAAATCTTTATACATAAGTAATAAAATTAAAGAATCTGACAATAAAATCAAAACAACTTGGAGTATCATTAACAATGAAACTGGACGAACCACATTGCGGGATACTAACTTTGACGTTACGTAAATAATAAAATTATTTCAGATAATTTAGATGTAGCACAAACATTTAATAATTTCTTTATAAACATACCTGTTAATGCAACCAGGTCCTTAGATTCTTGCCCAGTCAAAGCCGAAACTTTAGCTAGGGTTAGCGTGGGAGAGTGCAGCGTTTTATTTAGTTTCAAGTATATTAACCCCAATGATGTGATAAAAGTGTTTAAGTCACTTAACTCAAAAAGAACTGCTGACTTATGGGGTATTTCAACGAATCTAATTAATAATATAATATCTAGTATAGCTCCACACCTTGCCACAATATTTAATAGATGTGTGGACACAGGCGTGTTTCCTGATCTGATGAAACACAGTAAAGTAATACCTTTTTTCAAAAATGGATCAAAAAGTGACGCAACTAACTTTAGACCGATTTCCATATTGCCAGCTATTAGCAAAGTGTTTGAGAAAATAATTTTGCAGCAATTAGAAAGTCACTTTGTCTCAAATAAATTGTTACACAAAGAGCAATATGGCTTTACTAAAGGTCGTTCTACAATTGATGCAGGTATTACATTGATTAAGCATATTTATAGTGCCTGGGAAAATTCGATGGATGCTATTGGTGTCTTCTGTGACCTTTCAAAAGCCTTTGATTGCGTCGAACACAATACGCTTCTACGAAAACTCAGTCATTATGGTATTAGGGATGCTGCACTCAATCTAGTTGCCACTTACTTAAGCAATAGAATACAATATGTTGATATAAACGGAAGTAGGTCTACCGGATTACCTGTAGCTATGGGCGTGCCACAGGGTTCCATTTTAGGCCCTTTTCTTTTTCTGATTTATATCAATGATTTGCCATTCCATATTCAGAATTTTTGCGACATTGTACTGTTCGCTGATGACACATCACTTTTATTTAAAGTGGATCGTAAGGAAACTAACATTGATAAAGTGAATAGCTCACTAGTGAAAGTTCTGGACTGGTTTAGTGCGAATAACCTACTGCTTAATTCAAAGAAAACTAAATGTGTTAAATTTACTATGCCCAATACTAAAAGCCTAGCTATTAATATAAGTTTAAATAATGAAACTTTGAGCTTTGTTGAGTCTACAGTTTTTTTGGGTTTAACTTTAGATAACAAGCTTCAATGGGGTACCCAAATATCGTGTCTTGCTGGTAAACTCAGTTCCGCAGCCTTTGCGATAAGAAAGGTAAGACAGTTTACCGACATAGAAACAGCTAGACTTGTCTATTTCAGCTATTTCCATAGCGTGATGTCATACGGTATACTGCTCTGGGGCAAGTCTGCGGATATTGAGTCAATTTTTATAATTCAAAAACGAGCAGTGCGATCTATTTACAATTTGGGCCCTAGGGTTTCACTAAGAGAGATTTTTAAAGAAATAGGTATTCTGACGGTGGCGTCTCAGTATATCTTCGCCAATATTATGTTTATCAAGAAAAATATAGACTTGTATTCCAGAAACTGTGACATGCACTCTGTGAATACTCGAGGTAAACATAAATTAGTTGGTACATATTATCGCCTACATAAAGTAAACAACTCATTTGCGGGTCTAGGTGTACGTTTCTATAACAAATTACCCATTGACATTATGAATCTACCCCTACAAAAATTCAAACAAACTGTTAAAAACCGCCTTATTCTAAAGGGTTATTATACTATTAATGATTATTTAAATGATAAAGCAGCATGGGTATAGTTGCTCGTTTAATGCAAGATTAATGTTATATTGATTATTGTTGTTGTAGCTTTATTGACTATTATTATCATTAAGTATATTGATATTTTTATTATTGTACTTATATTGACTATTATTATCATTCAGTATATTGATTATTATTATAGTAATTATATTGACTATTATTGTAATTATGTTGACTATTGTAGTAAAAGTTTAATGTGAAGTGGATGCTTATCATGATCATTACGAGTTCGTAAGGCATAATACATTTTATTAGGGTACTTTTACCACCCATGCCCTGCATTGTCATGCTCACTAAAATGTCATTGCTTGTGGTGTCGTATTGGCCGGGTCATCACCTTCCCTCTAATATGGCGAGGGTGATGATGGCTGGCCCGTGCGTCATGCTCGTGAACGGGTGCTACTTGGGATGACTGGTCAATCTTGGCATGGCTTACATTTAATATTCAATCCAGTATTACCTTGTCGTTCAATGTGACCAGGGGGTGCATTTACCAGTTTAATTAAAATACGTAGTCAAATTACCATACTAGTTGAAACTAAATAATTGAATTCCTTGTTTTCTTTCTTTAATCTTAGTATTATATTAATTAGTTAATTTGTAATAATTACTTTGTATGGTTCTTTGGTTGCGTTGAGTGTTTAAATTGTAACTCATTCAAATAACTGTAATTATCTGGCGATTGAAAAGAGTGGCGTGAGTTTCTTGCCAGTTCTTCTCACAGCTCTACCTCGTCAGCGAACTGGCTGTAGGTCAATTGGCTGACAAAATGTAATGTTGACTTTTCATAAGCATCATACTTTATGATCTAAATGAAATAAATGCTTTGACTTTGACTTTGACTTTGACTTTGACTTTGACTTTGACTTTGACTTTGACTTTGACTTTGACTTTGACTTTGACTTTGACTTATAATGTTTCTATTACGAATATTGTCTGCTTTTGCGGCGCAGTGAGAATGAAGGTTTAATTTCGTGATAAAATTTTGTGAACCAAAAAAGTTTTTTTTTTTGGCTATATTTGTGTTTTTATAGTACTCTAGAGAACTCCAATTGATGCATCTTTGGGTTTTAGTTAAATTGTTTCAAGGCAAGAACGCTCGGGTAAAGTCTCTGATATTGCAGCTAAGCTTAATAGTACATGCTATTTTTATTTATTTCGACTGCCTCCGTGGTTCGGTGGTACTGTGTACGGACTGCCACGCTGAAATCGCGGGTTCGATTCCCGTTCAGTGCAAATATTTGTGTGCATGAACATGTCTATTTGCATTTATTTAGGTGTTTCTATGTATAATATGTATGTATTTACAAAAAAAAAGTGTTTAAGTACGTATATCTGCATTCTAGAACCTATAACACAAGCATATAATATGCTTACTTTGGTACTAGATGGCGTTGTGTGTAGTTGTTGCAATATTAAAATATTATTTACTAGTTTTGTTGACAACGTAATTATTTTGATATATTCTATGAACACGATATATTGCAGTAACCTTGGTGTTCACTAGTTAACAACTCGAGTGTTGTTTAGCGGTAAAAGTTAAATATTTGTGTGTCAAAGTCACAATAAGTGATGCTTGAATGTTTTTCTGAAAGTCAACTTTAGCAACATACTTTTAGTTTATTTTTATACTGAGATGGATTTGACGACCTCTGTGGTTCGGTGGTACTGCCACACAAAGGTTTGATTCCCGCACAGTGCAAATGTTTGTGTGCATGAACATGTCTATTTGCATTGGTCTGGGTGTTTCTATGTATAATATATAATATGTATGTATTTACTAGAAAAAAGTATTTAAGTATGTATATCCGTATCTAGAAACCATAACACAAGCTATATAATATATGCTTACTTTGGGTCTAGATGGCGTTGTGTGTAGTTGTTGTGATATATTGTGATTAATCAAAATAGGGTGGATTTACCTATAGAATCAAGGACCACTTCTGCTATACATTTTTTTTTTATTTTATTTAGCAAAATAACTCCACTCTGGTTTATGGTAAGCAGTCAGTGGGATTCAGAAGTGGTGGCCACCATTCCAGAAACCATCGGCACAAACTGGTGTGGTGGCCTTCACTATGATTTGCCATCTAAAATAAGACTTGCTACATCTCTGCTAAAAGCTCAGTGGCACTAACTAGCTATTATTACTGACTTAAATATAATAGACTTATGTAGGTTGTTCTCGTTTAGACGTCAAAAATATCTCATCGTTTTACCTTTCATATTAATTTGAAGTAACTTTACATGTGTGTACGTTTGTGTCGCGTATCGCTCTAAAGGTGCTCGCGCGCCGTTGAGTGCGCCGCGAGGTCAATGACCTCGTTGGCGACACAGCCTCCGCGTGTCCAAACACCTTATGTAATGTGCATCTCGTGTACATAACACAGCGCTTGTAATCAAACGTTGTGTATCGTTATATTTTTTACTTCATATTACTCGATACGATATTTTATTAACAAATTTAGTCTTTTGTACAAAATATTAAAGTTATTAAGTTATTAAATATTATTCAACTCTTCTGTCTACAAACCTGTTAATATTAATTATAGAAAAAAATGAGGTAAACGCTTAAAGAAGCCACGAATGATATCACGTTCCGTCAAAACAAGCTAAGAAAGTTTATTGGCATTATATAGAAACAAGTAAATACTAATCATAACACTTTCGTTGCCAGCTGACATTCTCTAGCATCATGCGAGGAGACAGCTCTATAATTTCCCATATATTTTGGACTCGTGTGCCAAGTTCTTGGCGCCTCGTAAGCGATGATACTAAACTCGCGTGGCGTGTCCTTGGCAAAGAAAAGTAGAGAAGAAATATTATGATAATGTTTGTTAGGTTAAACCAATCCTTACCATGATATCACAATTTAGTTAGAAATAGCTATACACTCGGCAATTTTAGAATGTACATCTTAAAGATACTAGTACTACTTTATAATGCAGCTACCGTATCGTTTACGACACAAAAATATTTTAGATTTTAATCTAAGCAAATATTTCGGTAAGTATAATGAATTTATTCCACTAAGCAACTATCCGACTTCTCCGGGCGCTGACCAGCACAGTTTGTTTGTACTCTATCTATACATGAAACAAAACCAGCACGTTGTAGATAAGTGTAAAGTCAAACGAAGGTTAACGTTTAAGTAAGCAGTCCCTTTAGTCCCAGCAGTAGTTCCCTCGTCCCCGCTCCCTTGCTGAGCGCGACTTTCCTGTTGCAGAGCCGCAAAAGTGCGTTGGCGTCGCCCCCGTCCCCCGCCCGCTCGGCCCGCCCGCACCCTCCGCTCGCCCGCCTCGACGCCACCACGTACCGGCCCCCCGCGCGCCTGCGTCCCGGCGCCTCCCTGCTCGCCTCGCTGCAGCTCGAGCCGCACGACAGAACCAACCCGCACCGACGTGCCAACGACAATACGCCTCCCACTGAACAACTCGTCCAAATACAAAGCTCCGAGGAACTTGAGTACCACGGCGATGACATCACCTCCGATCAAGAACAACAGAAGAATAGCGATAATGATCATAACCAGCCTGAGTTACCACAAACACAAGAACAACAACAGCAACACGAGCCTCAACAATACCAAGAGCAACAACTAACACCAGAACAACACTATCAGAAATTGTTGCTGCAGCAGCAACTATTACAGCGAGAACTGGAACAGAGACAACGACAACTGCAGCAGACTCAACAACAGCTGTACTACAGTGAGCTTCAGCATTATCAGAGTCAGCCACAGCCTCAGTTCTACCAGCAGTTGTCGCAGTCAAGTGAGGAGCCAGTGCAGTATCGCCTACTGCCGTACTCTCACGCGTGACGTGGTGACCTTGACCCAGTTGTGGCGATGCGTCCGCTGCAGCGCGACTAAACCCTTGTGTAACATCGCATCGCTCGTCATTCCCCTCTCACACCTCTCCGCCTATCGACCGAGGTCACGGACCATCGTTAGCTCATCCTTTCATCTCGACTGCCACTTGAACGTTAACCGCTGTTGCGACATCCATTACAACTGCATCATCATTCATTTAAACGACACTTGCATCATTCTATTGTCTACTTGCATTACGTTAGTTATGTACATGCCGACGTGTAGCTGTATTAGTTAACGTGCCTTTGTTTCACCACATAATACTGTAAAGTTATTTGTTTGAGATGATTTAGTTCTCATACTAAATATTAACTTTATATTTTTTCCATAAATTGAGCAAAGTTACCGACGAGACCGCCGAACATTAACTAATGGTAGACACACTATAAATGGAGTTAAGATAAACAAAGATTGGCACATCTGTGTGTATGGTCGTGTGGTGGCACTTAGCGGTGCTTCGAAGGTCGATCAAAAGCGCGCAAACATTTCGTCACGTGAACTGAACAGAGCAGCTTGATACACAAGTGTGGTGTGTAATAACATAATAATGTGTGCGAACACGATTGGGCAATTAGTCGATGAGTGGCCGCCCTTCGCGCATCCTCTCACCGCTGCCTTAGTACCACAAGCTTATAATGTTTACCACGAATATGAGCTAACCTTCGAACACTCAAATTATCTTACGAGCTATATTAAATGCCAATTTAAACATTGCACATTATTAAACGATTCTTAATTGCTTAGCCGGTCACGTTTAAGTAAAAATAACAATTTCATTATTAAGACTTTTGAAAGCTCTTCTCATGGCTGTTTTCGAAACTTGTATACTAAACGCTTTTAAATACATTACCTACGTAATCGTTTGTATGCGCAATAAAATAATAACGAAACGATACAAACTAATGATCTGTATATTCTTTAGAAATATTATATTAATTTTAGAAGGTTACTTTGTTCCGGGCATAAGTATTAAAAGTTAGGTCCGTAGTTCTGAGATTTATATGACAGATCTGCAGACATAGTTCATAACTTGCCTTGAAGCTTGAGCAAATAAAACATGAAGTTACATATATTATACTACTTATAGTTACAACTCGTAACAAGATTAAATAGTAAAAAAAAAAATAGTATATTACTTTGTATAAATTTAGACAAATATATTGTAAGCTCGTGCTCGATATAACACTATAAAGTATAAAGTGTTATCTGGCGGGACGTGAGGAAGTGAGGGATAGCATCGATACACAATATTTATGTGACAGTTAAAAATACATTGTTGCATTACGATCAAACTTTGATTTATTGAACGAAAATCGACTGTCATGAATATTTTAGTGTTCAAACTTTGCTAATACTTATTTAACTTTGAAGCTAAGTGTTTTAAAGTTAAAGTTGGTTGTGATTGGCTATAAATGCCGATGTAATAGATAGATTTTAGACTTGTGATATGAACACGGTGAGCTTCCGACAGATAGACTGGTAAAGTACCTACCTACTTAGGTTGTGTTATTGGGTTTTTGCTGGCAAAATCCAGTACTTCCTTACGTTATGCAAATGGTATTTTACTAAGGCAGCATTTTTACTTTCATTTTACGTGGAAGCCACTTGTATGTCCAGTGTTCCAAAGATTTAAAAGCCCTTACATGTGTTTGGTATTCCTGAGGTATATAAGTGGAGGTTACCGTAACTGTAATGGCTAGCTCTTCTGCCCTCATGTGGCAATAAGTTGCATACACATTAAACTTTTTGTACAGTAGGCCAAAATTACCTAAAGTAACTACATTTAAACCGTTTGTTGTGTGTTGTGTGTTGTGTTAATTAATAGTAGTTAGTATTGCGAGTGCGGTGACATAAGACCTTCTGCATTGTGTCACCTTTCCCACAAGTGACGACAAACAGTCTCCTCACAATACGAGCTGAAACACATGTTGCACAACCTTCCCACGCCAGCCTCAGGGAAACATTGCTATAAGACAACTTCTTACACAAGTTTTTTATTCGAGTGACAAACAAACAGACGGCGCGGCTGTTGTAAATAGCTATATAATAATATAGAAGCTTTCAATGTCACTTGACACTGTACGAATAGGCAATAGCATTTCTACTGAGATTTGGACTTCTCACCTCATTAGTACAAACTGTACTGTACTTAGAGCTTAATCTTCGCTGATGGTACCTGTTACTAAAATAATAAAAGCCGGCGATCTTCTGTAGGTTGGTGTTAGCCCAGTCGAACTATTCAAACTTAAAAGAAAATTATCTTCTTAAAACAAACAATTTTATAAAATTGTATCAAAGCTAGTTTATTAATTTGTTGGCCAATCGCAAGGAAACAAATTAGTATAAAATAGTATCTCTGTTGAAGGAAGTTTATCTGACGAAATGTTACTTATCAAAGTACCAATCTGCATGCGATTAACACTCAACTAATCAACGGTAATACAGAAAATAGCACAACACGCGCTAGTTCAACGCAAATTACTGGGTTCAGATCATATCAGTTGATCATAGACGCTGTGCTGCCGGTATTTGGAACGTTAAACCAATGGTTACCGCGCTCGTCTTAATACCAGTCCATCATTACCGCTGTTACCGCGTTAATTCATTTCACATAAAACCTTATGTTAATATAATGGTATGCTTTTACATTGACATTTTTAAATAGCTTTAATATGTTGATGACTTGGAAAGGCTACCATTATTTCCTTCAAATCGAATCATTTATTTGTTTAAATGTGGTATAAAACAGTTGGTACATTCATACATTGTAAGATATCCTGCACATTTGCCTTTTGTCTTATATGGCATACAAATATTCTTATAGATATACAAATATCCTTTGCCATAGTGAATTATTTAATTTATTATTGGCTAACAGCATTTAAAAAATATGCGTTTTGATATAAATTTATATTTCATACCTATTATACAAATAAATAGACTTTAAAAAGGAACGAGCAAAAAGTCTTATATGAATCAAAATGATTTTGGTATTCATATTAAAATGACAAAACAAGTACTTACATGTAAGCCTTCTAAGCTAACACAGTGTCACTTATTTCTAAATGCACTTAGCACTAGTTCTGAAACATCGCAGTTAGCGGTTAATATTGCACTTATTTGACTAGACGATGTGTTTGTGTGTGTTAGGGTCGCGTCGCGTTGCATCGGTGTGTATAGCCTATAGAACAGAGCCAGTAACTTACCTTTAGTATTATGTTAGGTACGAGTCAGTGTGACTCGTCTTTATGGACCAAATTGTAGTCTGAATTTAATCATGCGCTCATGTTACGTATTAAAAAACAATTTAATTTTGTTTACTTTTTTTTGTATTTGCTATAATGAAGTTAACAAAGCGTTTAATCAAATTCGCACTACGATTTTTTGTGTAAATAAAATTTATTTTTTAACTTTTAACGCCCAGAACAAACCATTATTGTTTAATGACCTAGTATGTAACGATTTGTTGAGATCACAGTGATGGGACATACAGTGTTCAACAATATCGATGTTTGTAAAACGACACCATTCTTAATATAATTGTGGTTATTTTAATACGGTAATATTGGTTTAATACAATACAAAGTATTTGGGTAACACAATATGTACCTACAGCGCATATTGTTTGCGCTGTGCGAATATCCCACGGAAGGAAAATGAACGTTAATAATAAATAAACGATACGTCATAGTTCATGTACAATTACTTAATGTCGTATCTTCTATATGTAATGTGATAATACTCAGTACAAAGTTCCTGACTGTGATATTTTGGGCAACTCACAACCTTCAAGCTAGGTGTGAGAGATCCCACGCGTGGGATCTCTATCATACCTTAGAATAAAATGTTTTGTATTACCTTTAGTTTTATATTTTTTTAATTTGTCAAACGTGTAATAAAGTTTGTCTAACATGAAATTGTTTTTGAATTTATTCGCTCTTGGAATTTAGCTATCGATATTGTTCACCACTACAAACAACGCGTAATTATATAATTCACGAGAATTAACCCACATATCCATCACTCCTGTAAGCAAGATTAAACAATGATGAGACTTGCGAACACCAAAGTATGACACTCAGAGGTCCCGGAGACTTATTAAACTTACATTTTTAGATCATGCAATGAATTTAATCCTTAGTAACATGCTACATTGGTACAAAATCAAAAAGGTAACCTTCTTCCTGCCCCCAGTTCCTTTTGACTCTTAAGGACCCTTCTCAAGACGTCAACTGCCCAAAGTTCACACAAAATCCTCCTAAATACTGGTTTTGATGTTACTCATTTTCAATCACTACACATGAACTGCCAGTAATAATTTTAAATTGTGAATCACGTATTTCAATTAAACATGTCACCAAATGAGGTTTGATATATTTATTATACATAAGTGTGGAACCAACCCACTTTATTAAACTAACACACTAATGTTCACGGTATTTATATAACGAAGTGGATCAAGTTAAATAATAGACGGTAGGTAATAAATAACAGTGACAAAAACGTCTGAATAACTACTAGTGATGTTCTTAGATGAAAAAATTGCACGTAGCACAGTAACACGCACATTTCATGCAAGAAACTAGCAAAGATATTTGCATAGCACACAATTACATGTAATATACTCATAAATGTACAGAGAACTATCCGGTGATATCCGCCAGATGTTTCCAATGTGAAAGCTATGAATATTACTATAATTGAAATGATATATAATAATATACCAAGGAACAAATGACGAAGTAGATTGATCACCCCACTTGATCAAGGTGGATTTGTATGAATTCCATTTACTAGGTATGTTTAGGTTGCCACGTATAATGTTTACTTGCTTCGCTTGCCAACTATACGGCCTAAGACTAAATTAGAATCTTGGTCAGTCCATAACACGTCTACTGCTGAACTCTTGTGGATTTTTGACAAAACCACCACGTTTGGAAAGCGAGGTAGCGATCGCAGTGGCAGTACTCGTATCTATCTATCTAGCGTTAAAACTGAGTAACTACACCCAATTTGTAAAGCAAGTAAAGTAATATCGTAATATAAAAGGTATAAAATAGGAAGCCATTTATTATATTAATATAGAGCCGTGACATTATTAATTTATCGTAACTTTCTCTCAAGTTAATGGTGGTGGAAAAGATAGTCATTTCACGTGACGTAAGCGCGCGCTCCTGCCGCATTGTTCGACACTTTCATAGTATTATCTATCTGAAATGTAATTACGCCATGAACTCATGACCCGTCAACCGTAATTAGATCCTTCGTACATTTGAACCAATTACTTTAGTATTAAATCTATCTAGCTGCGGCTGAATATGTGTATTGCATGAAGCTATTGTGAAGCATCTGACCTTTGTAAGTAGTCACGAGTAGTCAAAGCCTTCATTGAGATTCACAGATTACCGACTACATACCGTTTAGATTGTTGTAAATGTTTGTATGTAAGCAGAAAGGTGTTTTCAATCAGTTTTGTATCACAAAACGACACGAAAAGATGTGACACCTTAAAATGTTGTACATTCAAATTAATTAAAACAACTTTATAATATTTGTAAAAAAAATTATGTAACAACTACTGGTTGTCCAAATAAATAAATAAATAAATAAATAAACAATATAGTAAAAGATACAGACAATATACTCCTGGGTGCAGGGTAAAGGTATCCTCTCAAGTCAAATGCAGATTCGCGATTTCAGTCATTTAAAAAATACTAAAAACAAATTTCATAATCTACCAGTATTTAACAATAGCGTACTTCAACTTTTTAGTTGGCTGCACTTCAAATACTGCCTTTTCAATGAGACAACAGTTCGGAGTCTGTTCAAAACTGCAAATATTCTAGAGACGCTGCACACTGATTACCGGCAGAAGCGGGATGAGCAAAACGTAAAATTCATGCTGTGATTGGCTATTTCAAGGTCAAGCATTCGAATGCACAGAAATGAACTAATCGTAGTGTCCGTAGTGTCCGTAGTGTTGTTTAGCTAGCGAATGTTGGTATGAGTTGTCCGTGTCTATAGGGGGTTTAGAATGATGGATCTGCCGTTGTTATCTGAGGTGTTTGTTACAGTCGAAGCTGAATTGCGAGGTGCTGTTTGACGACCTCGCGTTCGAGGTGCGTTGGGCGGTCGCCGGAGACAGCATCGTGTTGCAACTTGTCGCTAAACTTGGTAAATATATCTTTTATTAGAATGTTTTTTGTATATCACGGTAAAGTTTCCTTAACACATTTAATTTCCTTTATTTTATACTTAAAGACATTTCCTGTATTTTCCTTCCATAAATTTTCTGATTTTTGCAAGTTTATGTCATGTGTAATACATGACATAAACTTGCAAAAATCAGAAAATTTATGGCATCACTCAAATCTTGTCCAGTATGGAAAACGAGCCAAAAAATTTTTGCACAGTTTTGACAATTTATAATTTATTTATAGCCACAGCAACGGCACCATCAGTGTCAATCTTGGTAAAATGAGTTAAAAGTAAAACAGTCACTGTAGTTCATGCCCGCCTTCTCCGAATGCTCATCAATCTTATACGCGGTTGTTGTAACCTTCTCACAGGATTTTTAATTTCTCTTTCACACTTTCTATCGTTATATCTGTTTCCCAGAGGACGGCGAGTACATGTCGTTCGGCATCTCTGGCGACACGCAGCACTCTCAGATGGTGGGCGCGGACGTGGCAGTCGCGTGGGTAGACAAGACTACGCTCAAGGGATATGCCGTCGATTACTACCTGGATGCTAAGAGCCAGTGCGCTGGAGTAAGGGGCTCCTGTCCCGATGAGAGGCTTGTGGTAAGAGACTATATGGCTATATAGGCTTACCCCATATTTGACGTACGCGTACCCCCCGTCGAGCTGCGCACACGCCTCTCGCCAGCAGAACGGTCAAGGAACGCTTACGCCAAATGTGTAGCCTTAAAACTGCTCCAAGTTGAGCAAGACGTCCCTATCTATCTGAAACTTATATAATAAATATTTGGATACACAGGAGAACACGAACTCAATCCGTCTGCTGAACGCGGCGCTGGTGAACGGGTATTCGATCGTGACGTACCAGCGACCGCTGCGTGCGCCCGACGAACTGGACCGCGCCGTACTCACCAACGTCACGCAGCCCGTCGTGTGGGCGCTCGGCCCGCTAAACTCACGGAACGAGGTCTCTTACCACACGCACTTCACTAAGGTACCTATGCTTCATACTGCTACCAACTACATTATTATTAGAACATTTGAACCGCTCAAAACATATTGTAATGATCTGTTGTGTTTAAAAAGAACGGCTTAAGTATTTTGCCAGCAATTCTACATCACCGAAGATAAAACTTGGCATACGCCTAGGACGAAGAATGTGTGAGTGATAATTTCCAAATTTCGAACTGCTGTTGCAATTTTTGGCAAAAAAAATAATAATTGTAATAGTCCAACTCGAAATTGCCCGTTTCTCTTGGACCATTTCTTTGACTTAGCAGCCTTAAACTCTACTGCTAGGTCAAAGCAACGATGTCTTGTATCGGATGTCGATATACTGGATACAAGACGACCATTACCCATGGTCTTAATAAGACCTCGTTCATTATTAAACCATGTTCTATCTCCAGGGCGACAAATTCCTGCACTTCGGTCGTCCGCCAATATGGAACTGCCCCATGCCGGAGTTAGACGAGGAGACGCCAGAATCTTCCGCTGAGAGCCAGACACAGCACGCACACGACCACCCCAATCACAATCACAACACAGACCATGTTAATGAAAAACCGCATCATGTAAGATTTGTTGATTTATCTTCAAGTAGTTGAAAAGGGAAGGGAGAGAGTTAGCTGTTAATAAGGGAATATTCTTTATATTGAACTTTTACAAAGTCCAAGGTAAGAAATAGGATGGTTGTAATAGTCATGGTAAAAGAGAAGTTGTATCCTTTTATTTTTGTTGTTTATGGTGGCAGCCAATTCAGTTAACCTCCTGACATTAAATGGTTATTTTTCGCGATGATTTCATAAACCACTACTATTATGTAAAAAAAAGGAAAGGACTGCACAATATTTTCAATTAGCCTAGAATGTTTTTCAGTAGACAAACATTACGTTTTTTATATGATTCGTAGATTGATACTTTACTAGCATGTTCGCTCTTAGGAGCAATAGTTTTTTAGGCATTATACATTAGAAAAAAAAAAATGTTGTACCTTGTGTCATTAGTGAAATGAAATAAAGCCTCCTACCTAATGTGTTGCTACAAATTGTCAGAGCCACGTGATCAAACCGAACCCAGTGCCGACACCAGCACCGGTCGCGAAGGTGACCCCCTGGGAGATCCCAGACATACAGTGTTACGAGCCACCAGATGGCGTGTTCTACGCACAAATGGGACCCACCGGAGGGAAGCAAGGATACTCTGCTATTACAGGTACTTTTGAGTTTGTATAAGTTTAAGTTTGTATGTAACTCAAAGTACGGGTGATGAACAGGTTAGATAGATTACATAAGTAAAGGCTGTCTCGCATAACATTTATGGGGTTGTCTTCCAGGCAAAATAGACCTGATTTCTGCAAGCTTATGTCGAAGAGTGGAGTCTTTCAGCTGAAATTATGATAATGGTATTAAATCCCACCCGAGCATGAAACTTGTTATTTAAGCTTAGATTATTACTAAACTGTCTATGTATTTTCTGTAGGACACGTGGGCTGGGGCATCTCCTGGTACATTAACGGTCTGCTGATCCCTGAGATTAACGTGGTGCGGGGTCGCAAGTACACGTTCGTGGTGGAGGGAGGGTCGGACCCCAACGTACCGGCGCGCTACCACCCCTTCTATATCACCAACGACCACATAGGAGGGTACTTCCACAAGACCGATGAGGAGAAGAAGGTCAGTAGGAAAAAGAAACTTCTGAACACATATTAACATGAACATTTAACGAGAAATTAATTCTGTTTTAAATAGTAGTTACCTTAATTTCATCATTACAAACAATACATTTAAATTTCCTAAAAAAAAATAACTTTTTGTTGTGAAATTGTCACTTCTGTTGAAAATGGTACTTGTTAATTTTATGCCAAACTAGCTTTCCGCGGCGCGGTTTTACCCGCGTCTTTGCTTTCTGCTCTGCTCCCGGCGCCAGTAGCGTGATGTTACATAACCTTCTTCAAGAACTGGGCTATCATACGCAATAAGAATTGTTTAAATCCGACTGGTAGTTCCAGACATTAGCGCGTTCATTTATTTGAACAAAACAAAGAAAAAAAACAAAAAAACTCTAATTTTATACCAAATGAAATACAACAAGCATTTTCTTAAATAAATTGGTTTAAATATTCAGGGTGTAAAGATCTACGCTGGTGCCCGACGCACACGTAACGGTGGCTTGAGTCCCACTGGTGTGGGCCGCCTGTGCAACTGGACCCCCGACCCGAAGGGGCCTGAGGCCGACGAGTATCCCAGCTTCGGGGCTTACCAGCGCGCATTAACTCTCGTTTGCGAAGAGGGCAACCCTGGCGTCGTCACATGGATACCCGACAAGGATACGCCCGACACTGTCTATTATCAGGTAGGTAAAACACCAGCGAGTCAACTATGTTCGTCGAATCATACACGTTAGGCATTAATCTACCGAAAATTTACTAGAATTTTTGGGGGTCTCGTGATATTTCTTGGGATCTTGGGATACAGAATTGTTGATTACGATGAAAATTTTTTAAAATTAAAAATAACTACATGTTCATCCCAAAACAGTCTTCATTGACTTGATTGAGCCATCATCACATATTTCTCTAATGCATGGTAGGTTTAGTTTTGTTATAATTACCTTACCAGTGAAACGAAATTGTCATTCGATAATAATATATTAATGTATGTTATTCTTGTACAATTATATTACTGAACAAATCCAGTACTCTACTAAAGATTCATCTATCACGAGTCTACTCTTGTGTCACTATCACTGTTACTATTATCTACCTGTTACATACATTGCCATACTCTCTACTTGTTCTAGTTAGTTCATTTAATACAATATCACTCTACCGTTCTACTACTCTACTCTGCTCCTTTATAAAATACTCCAAAATGGTGAATTGCAATAAAATTCATCAACATTCAACATCTCACTTTGCAATTAACCATTTTAGTGAATATTTACATATTACATTTCTATAAAAGCGATCGTTCGCTTTGAATGTACATAATCTATACTATCTGTTTTCTGTTTCAGCCTTCCAAGCCTCCTCTGTGCATGAGATATTGTTGACATGTATTATATTGGACGGTGAAAGATTTATAACTACAAAGGTTTTGTACAATACCACATGTTAAGTTATGATTCTGTTACAGTGTTTCACGCACCGCCACCTCGGCTGGAAGATTAACGTGTTAGACGAGTGTGATGCAAGCGAGGCGGCCGAGAGTCGCGTCGTCGAGACTCTCGCTCTCCCCGACGATATGCAATCCGAGGAGTCAGTCCAGGTACAATCACGTCTTACACCTGATCAAAACTTTTTAGATGAACGCAAGAAAATACAGAAAATAATCAATACGAATACGAATTATGACAATTTCAGTAGCGTAAAGAGTGAGGCAGGGCTCACGGGTGAAGTGTACCCCGAGTCCGAGGCGTTTCACGGGCCGGAGTATGAATTGCCGATAACCAAAGGACAGATACGTGATGTGATACGAGCCGTCGAGACCATGGAGAATAAGATAAAGGATGACATGAAAAAAAACATATCACAATACCAAGTGCATGAGGACGTCAAAGAAACCTTCGCCTCGGAACAACCCATCAGGGAAGACGATGAATACTTTGTTGACCCGGCCAAAGTGCCAGAGAGTTATTTCCTACCGCCGAACCAGAAACCTTTGACTCTGCAATCAGTGTTACGTCCTACCAAACCTATGGGCAATAAACGACCTACGTATTTTAGGCCGGTACCTCCTGAAATTAAATTACGTCGACCGCTGCCACCTCCAAAGTTCCATAAAGGTTCCAATAATTATCCCTTACCTATGCCCAACCATCATAATATGCACGGACCACCAAAGAAACCTCAACCGCCTCCAAAGTTCAATCACCAACCGAACCGACCACCACCTAACATGAATCGTTCACCGCCAAACATGGACCGACCCCTATCACCGCCTAGGAGGGATTCGATACCACCCATGAAGGCCATGCCCATGCCGACCATGCATCACCATCAGGTTAAGCCTAATTATAATCAAATCACAAAACTGATACAAAAACTTCCAAATGGTCAAATTAATCCAATGCACTCAATCATAATAGGCAAACCTAGTTTAACTCCACCTTCTTTGCCTCAAGGCCAAACATTGAATTTAGGTCACACAGATGTCATCACCAATCAAGTGGTGAAGAGTCAAATAATGCTACCGGCCGGTAGTGATGCTGTCGCACAACATAGCACTATACAAACGTATCTAAATACGCCAGAACAAATAATATTGGGCAAACCGATGGATAACCCAATGCCCTTGGACCAACAGATGATACCTACTAAACAATATGGAATACAGGCACCGTCTACACCGATGCCGGTCTATGTTAAATCTACTCCTAGCATTATTAGCCAACACGACAACGAACAACCTTCACAGAATGAAATTAAATCATCTGACTTCTTAGGTCAGTCATCGGACACATCGCCCTCAATACACCCTGCCGTAAACACAGGCTTTAAACCTGACTCTATTGTTGTCGAAAGTGGATTCAAGCCAATCATCAGAGAGCCATTGATGGCCGCCGAAGATAGAATAGCCGGCATAGATTATACTCCTCTCGACACCGAAACTAATGTCAATAGACGAGAAGATACCGACGTGGTCGAGGATTATAATGAGTCCCCACAGTATATTTCAAATACTCCAAATTTCCCTACCGATAGTCTGTCATTTGAACCAATGTTTATACCTTCCCCAGAAGACCACTTACTTACCACCGTTGACAGAACAAAGGAAGTATTTCCTAAAAATCATGCAAAAGAAGACAGACCACATCCAGTGTATGTCAAAACAGAAACCGAACTAAACGCTTTGTTTAGTACCAAAAATATGGAGAAAAATGTACCTACAGATTTGGAAATGCAATCAGATAGAGTCAGCCCTCACTATCTTCCCCCGGATCCAAAGAAGCCTAAGGATACTTCACAAAAGATAACTAGTGATCAGACCTTTACAACGTATGACGGTAAGACAGTTTCAGCGGCTACGTTGACGAGTGTCGCTGAAGGTAAACCTGCCAAGTTGTTCTCTTCCAAACTACCGGCGAATACTGAACAGCTGCTAAAGTCACCCCAGTTTGGACCATTCAAAGGAGAAATGCCTCCACCAGTAGATGAACATATAAGTACAGATTCAAAACCCAGTGCAGGCAATCAAACGACTGTATTAAAACTTGTCAATATAAAAAAGGCCGAGAACGTCAGCGACAAACCGTTAGACAGTTCGACGGTAGCGCAGACAAAGGCGACCGATCCACCTGAATATTATGAGGACGACGGTGACGAAGAATATGAAGAAAACCAGAGCGATGATAGCTCAAAGAAAAGATCCAAGAGACAAACAAAGACGACGCAGTTCGAGAAGGGTGAAATAGAAGAAGTACAGACTAACGGTCACAGCAAGCCTATAAATCAAGTAGATTTCGAGACGACGGCGACGACGGACGCCGCCTCAAACATAAGGCTGTACTGGATGACGCACGTAGTGTTACTAGCATTATGTATGAAGCTGCTGTAACAATTAATATAAATTATTAATTTATTTATTGGATTAAATCGTATAGGGCTTGCCATTAAAATGCATTTCGTGTACGATGACGTAGATAGCGGGGTTGAGGCTGTGGGCTGCATCGTGTCTTCTCTCAGGGTCGTGGACCCTCATGTCTTGGTATTACGTAATCTTGACTACACCTGTTACCACTTTGTTACACGCATAATGCAATTCAATACTCCATTAGCGTTTAAGGTTTTGTAAATATTTTTATAATATTAAATAAAATTAGTGTACATTTTAGTGTTGACTATTATTTGGAAGGTGAATCAGATCATAATTAGCTTTTAACCTAAAACATTGATACACAAGCAGTGTAACGTACTGAAATTAGTTAATTATCTAGCAATCATTGAAAATAACTGAACTTTTTGAGCTTACTGGTACCAAGTTGTGATGCTTAAGATTGTACTCGTAGCTTATAGTTTGAGCTTCTTGGTGAGCGTAGGCAGTTTGAACAGAGTTTGCACATTGTAGATCTTCTTGGTGAGCCGTGTAAAGTGCGCCAGCGCTACCTCGTGCGGATAGCTCATGTCCACCAGACGTAGCACTGAGTCACGGGTGTGTCCGCTGTAATTAGGAATGTGGATTCTATTATTTTACAATTGTATACATACCTACATACTTTAATTTTGTCTTTAACATCTTGATGAGGTCAAAAGTGAAATTGTAATTTTAAGTAAAATGAGTAATTATGAGGTATTAATAATAGTGAGTCCTGAGCGGCAGATCAGCTCTGTCATCCAGCTCCAGCTCACTGCTGGCACCACCAGCTCCTCTATAATATTACAGTAGTTAGATACTCACTGCCTGTTGGTCATGATCCTGGCGACGGAGGTGAGCGGCAGACCAGCTCTGTCAGCCAGCTCTAGCTCACTGCCGCGCACCACCAGCTCCTCTATAATGGCTGTGTTTGCGTCCTGACACACTAACAACCACTATGTTATTCTCACTGATATTTTTTTAATTTAAAACTGCAAACAAATTGTAAAAGTCGGCCAAAAGGCATTTTCTGCCAGTCAACCTTCGAGGGATGCCGAGATAAACATGCAGGTGACAAAAATTTATGAGCAAAGTTGAACAAAAGGACAATAGTTAAATCCATATACATATTAAAAAGTATTAATATAAATACCTAAAAACATTTATAATATAACATACATAATTATATAGATACTAATAATATGTTATATTAAATATTAACATATATTAAATGTACTTTCCGACTAAATTGCCCGAAATGTCTCATATATAACTGAAGCTTTTGAATTATGAATTTTTCGATGGATTGTAAGTTTATTAGAAGGTGGTATTATGTGTAATCATATATCAATCTTAATCATCCTCTGTGGCCACACTCATTCAACCTAAACTCATTGCTCATACATACGAGCTCTGAACAGTGGCGTCCATCCATTGTTGTCCACGACCTTGACGTCGCCCCCCTTCTCCATGACGTAGCGCACCACGTTCACGTCGCACGAGTCCACTGCGTAGTGCTCCAAGCGGAGACCGTTCACGTCACACGCCTGCAGAACCATAATAATTATTAATATACCACACATCTTGTGGGGATGTGCAAGGGACTCCATAAGCGACTTCAGAGATACTACCTCTTCTGAACAGTATACCGAGGGACATTCTGATGACTACGCATCATCCATGTGGTCAGCTGTATAGCCGAAGCCAAAGATGTATTGAATGACGTGGAGATGGTACTTGAAGCCTGGTGGTACGCTAGTTTTAATTCTCTTGCAGCCATAGTCTGTCTTAAGTCTTCGATCATCCAGGAAGCTTGCAATGCATGTGAAGGATTCCATAAGATGATAGTTTTGATACAAAGTCTTAGCGTCAGATCGTGTCAAAGACTGTCTTCAAGAGTAAGACTTGACTTCAACCTCAGAATCTAAAAATGTTTCACAAGTAAGTGAAGGGAACTTATTGGTAGACACTTAAGTATTAAGTAATTTTGTTGCTCAATACTGATCACAAAAATCACACGTAAGTACATGTTGGTATACCAGCACAGGTATACACTCAGTCTTTACTAATGGGTCAGTCATCATTATCGGGATTGATCCCTATATAAGTCATACAACCTTATTCACACAATAGTTTAACGCAACACTTAACTGCAGTACAAAAGTTTAACTCTTGGAAAGTCCATTAAGTTGTGCTACATAGTGTAGGGTCGATAACAAGAAGCAATTTATTTATGTTTTATTCATTTGACCCGGTCTAGTAATAGTCTACGGTCTAGACGTTACACAAATAAGTATCGATTGGTTTAAACTGCACGTTTTATTTTAAAACTAGTATTTCTGCAACGGGACGGGTCATGAAGACAATGTCTTTATTTAGATCAGATGAGGGAGGAGTATGGCAGACAGTGTGTTATGTAAGCTTTATTGTTGTGTATTGGATAAAAATTAAAGTCTTACAAGTTTGTCACTTTTAAATGGCCATAATCATGATATTTTAATATGAATTTCAGCGACAAGACTTTAAAGTTCATCTAAAAATTAACTATTAGGTACTTGGGCAGTAGACTTATACAAAACTGAAACTTTCTTTGTATAAATTTTGAGTGCGATATTACCCCGCATATTTAAATTAAGAGCATATGAAGTAAAGTTAAACATTGATCCTCGGAGTGCAACAATATAAAAGATAACTTAAGAATCCTGTTATTGTCCTTACGTTAAAATCAGCACCCTTCTCAATGAGCAAGTCAGCGATGTGCAAGTGCCTCATAAGCACAGCGAGGTGCAGGGGCGTCTGATCGGTGGCTGATGGTTGGTTGATATCTGCCCCCGCGCCGAGCAGGAAACGAACGGCATTGATGTCTCCTGGCTCATACAAATTTTTTTTTAGTATGCCAAGGTGACTCCACTGTACTTGATGATAAACACCCAGTGGGCTCTAGAAGAGGTTGACACAATTCTAAAATACGTTGTTTCAAATTGCTGGAGTAGTGTAACCACCACTATGGGGGCTTACGAGAAACTTTTTACAGATTAATGTGCACCTGCACGCAGTAGGATTAGATGGCTGCCTCTGTTAATGTGGTCGCCTTCTTGGCCAGCACAATCTAATTTGTTTACCGTCAAAACGCTAAGAATGAATATATATATATATATAAGAAAAAAGAAGAAAGAAACGCGAAGACAGATTAAAAAAATCCAGGATTAAAATTAAAAAGAGATACTAGCTGGTAAAGAGTTCCAGATTTAATTGAACATACAGTAAGTTGTCTTGTTAGTGCAATCATGTGACGTTACTAGTAGTACAAACACAAACAATTATTTCGATGCTACTTCCCCAGCTCTTAAGGGAGCGTCTCCATATACTGCAGCTTAACATCATGGTTATTACGATATCAGGCATACCTTTCCTGACGGCAGTCGCTAGTGCGGTGAAACCGTTCGTAGGATTCACAATACTGATCAGCTCCGGTCGTTCTTCTAACAAACTTTGCACCTGAACAATTTAAAGCATAAAATAGAATAGAAAATAAGGCAATAGTAAACATTACTGTGTAATTTTTGGTTAAAATATAGAATGTAATATATGACTAAGGGCCGGCGCACTAGCGTAAATGAATTAAAACAATAAACAGTGAATGCATCGTTATGTTAGGCAATTTTGGACGTGATTTTTTAGAAAATAAATACGCATTTGAACAATTTCTTGGTATAGAGACCTGTTTGATGTACCCACAGCGAACCGCCATACAGAAGCACCTGATGGACGTGCCGTCCGTATCAGTACTTGTCCACGTCTCCTCAGACCAAGCAGACTCTAGCCACTTGTGTTCAGAATGTTTGAGCCGTGATGATGGTCTGTGGGCATTTAGTATTACTTGATATCATAAATTAATCATCATATCAAATGTACTTAAGGCAGACGATACAATCAAATGTCACATACCGTCGATGTCAATCCCACGTGATAATAATGCATTTAATCTCAACTAAATCGTTATTCCAAACTTTCCTGTCGGTGAAAAGATGACCTGATAAAAGCATTTACCGTCCATAGGCTACGGTAACTGCTTACCATCAGGCGAGCCGTATGCTTGTTTGTCACCTAAACCGTATAAAAAAAAATTGCAATATATGGAGGGCAGATCGGGACTAATTAAGAGCGTTTACCCGTCATGGGTACCAACGTCACAATTTAGTGGCATATTTCGTGGTTTTAAATTTTTTATCATTTATCGGGACTTTATTTTAAAAATATCTTCTGTCTTTATGCTAGAAAGCATTTTATACATAGCTTACAGCTAAGCTTTTATACAATTTTTAAATAATTCTAGCATATCTTCTTCTTCTTAATGTGCCTCTTCATTATTGAAGGTTGGCCGTCAGCTCTTTGAATTTGTCTCTGTCCAGTGCGAGATGGAACAGTCTTTCAACGGTGGAAAGACCTTTCCTTTCTTTCTTCTTTCTTTTAGCATATAGACAGGACATATTTAGGTAAAGATACTTAAAAGAGATGATAATGAAGATATAATAACTGAAGTAATAATTTACCTTGAAGTTTGCTTAAAATTAGATTCTACTTCATTTTTCTCGTCCACTATTTCATTTCTCGACACTTTCGTACTATCACCGCTCCCTTTTGCATCAGTTTTGTTCTGTTCTGCAACTACTGTATTAGTATTCATAACCTCATACACTTTATCTTCATTCCCGTAAAAGTGCACGGCTCTGTCAGCGAGGGTAGGCACTGCTTCTGCCTGAACTATCACCTTAAGTCTGAACTTGTGAGGGTGACGCGGCGTTAGGTTGTCTATTTCTTTGCTTGTTTTACCACCTCTGGAAAATTTCAGTTTTTTTTTTTTTTTTTTTTTTTTTTTTTTTATATATTAGCCTACCAAAGTGACTCCACTTTGCCTGATGGTAAGCAGTAAGTGGAATCCAGAAGTGGCGGACACCATTCCAAAAGCCAAACTACTGGTATGGTGGCCTCCACTATGGCGGCTTAGTGAGATGCTTTTTCACGCCCCGCTTAAAAGACCCAGGATCAAAATTAGATGGGAACACATGCGCTGGCAAAGAGTTCCAGGCTTTAATTGAGCGACAAAAGTATGAAGTGCTGAACCGTTTGGTTCGAGACCCTTTAGATTCCACTGTGAAAGGGTGGCACTTTAGTCCCGCACGTGTCGTTCTGGATAAAAAGGGAGAGGGTGGGATTAATTCAAAGAGCTCTTCAGAACACTCTCCATGGTAAAGGCGATAGAAGACGGCCATTGAGGCGATGTCTCTTCGCAGCTGTAAAGGCTCAAGGGTCTTAGTAGCCTCCGGGCTTCCGATGATACGGACTGCTCGCCGCTGCAACCTATCGAGTGCATCCAGTAAGTACTGTGCGGAGCCATCCCAAAGATGAGAGCAGTACTCCACGCAGGAACGAACCTGTGTCTTATAAAGAAGACAGAGCTGCTCGGGCGTGAAGTACCGCCTCACCCTGTTCAGGACACCGAGTTTACAGGAGGCGGTTTTAATGACGCACTCGATGTAGTTCTTGGGGTTGAGATCTCGGCTGATGTCCATACCCAGGATACTTAGGCTATCCTGTAGTGGTAACACTGTGTTCTGAAGAGAGGGAAGGGGAAGGAACGGAGATTTGTTTGCAGAGAACGCGCACACCTGTGTTTTCTTGGCATTGAACTCGACCAAATTCTCACAACCCCATTTAGAAATGCGGTATAATACTTGGTCGAGCTCAGCGACAAGTTCTAGGCGTTTTGCCTCGATGTCAGTCTGTTTAGCCGCAGGATGTCCGAGATATCGCCCATGCACTGTACTATCATCTGCATAGCAATGAATGTTGCCAAGGGACAACATGTCATTGACATGCAGAAGATACAGGGTGGGCGACAGGACGGACCCCTGAGGCACCCCAGCGTTGACCTGCAAATAATCGGAGGCCGATCCGTCACAAAGGACTCTAATGCGGCGCTCACGCAGGAATGCGGCAATCCAGTTGCACAGCTGGGGTGGCAGACCATATGCTGGAAGCTTGGACAGAAGCGAACGGTGCCAGACTCTATCGAAGGCTTTGGTTATGTCAAGGCTGATGGCCAAGGACTCTCCATGCCTGTCCGTAGCTTCACCCCATTGGTGCGTGATATATGCTAGAAGGTCACCCGTAGACCGTTTTGACCTGAAGCCATATTGTCGGTCACTAATTAACGAGTGACCCTCTAGGTAGCGGACTAGTTGGGCGTTTATTATCCGCTCAAGCACCTTGCAGAGAACTGAGGTGACAGCTATGGGTCGATAGTTGCCTGGCTCGGACCTATCCCCTTTTTTGGGAATCGGTTGAACATTCGCCTCTCTCCAAGCCTCCGGCACAATTCCCGAGGAATAAGATAGGCGGTATAGGCGCGTCAATGCAGGAGACAACTCCGCTGCGCATTTCTTGAGAACCACCGCTGGAATACCATCCGGTCCGCTGGCTTTCCGAACATCGAGCAACCTTAGTTCCGCACGGACATCACGATGCCTAATACGGATATTAGGCATAACGGAGTCGCAGCCAGATATAGTCGGCGGTTGCAAGTCACGGTCGTCGATTCGGGAGTTAGCCGCAAAGAGTTCTACAAGCAAGTTTGCTTTCTCTTGCGGCTCGTGGGCCAGCGATCCATCAGGACATTTCAAGGGGGGCAGCGAAGGCTTGCAAAAGTTGGATTGCACGGCCTTGGCTAGTCGCCAGTAGCTACGGCTACCCGTAGGATGCGAAATCAGTTCTTGCCCAATCCGTGCAATGCGCTGGGCATCCGCTCTGATGTAAGCCCTCTTGCATTCCCTAGTGGCTTTATTGTACGCTGCTTTTAGGCGATCCAAGCTAGGGTCGCGCCGTGCTCGGGCCCTGATCCAAGCGCGGTACGCCGATTCTTTTTGTTTAACAGTATCGGCGCACTCACGGTTGAACCAGGGACGCGTTTTGCCGGCACTGGTGACATCTGAGGATGGAATGTAATATTCCATACCTAACAAGATTTCACCAGCGACAGCAGTAGCACTTTGCGACGGATCCCTGTTTTTAAAGCAGCGTAATGCCCATGGGACGGAAGCAAAGTACTCCCGCATACCATCCCAGTCTGCTGACGAGTAGTGCCATAGTCGTCGCTTTACCTCCGCACGTCGTGGGGGAGCAACAAGAGGCACTGAGGCGCAGACCAAACAGTGGTCGGAATTACCCAGTGGGGCGTGGACCGAAACACTGTATTGGTCTGGGTGACTCGTCAGCAGTAGGTCTAGCAAAGAGGGCGCTTGACCTGGAATATCTGGTATCCTGGTGGGATGGATTACCAGTTGCGTCAGGTCATGCGTGAGAGCGAATGCATGGGCGGCTCGTCCCGCATGGTCTGTTCTGAGAGAACCCAACCAGGTCTCGTGGTGGGCGTTAAAGTCTCCCAGAAACACCAGTTCCGCGTTCGGAAACCGCTCCTGCGCTAAGTCTGCCGCCTGACTCAGATGGTCAAAGAGTCGAGTTGTCTCCGAATCTCCGGAGTGGGAACGGTAAAGGCACGCGTAGACCCGGCTCAGAGAACCAAGATCAACGTGAAGCCAAAGGATGGGGTAGGATGGGTCCTCTAGGCAGCGCAGACGGCGAACGCAAAGAGATAAATCTATACTATTATATAAAGTGGCAGAGTTTGTTTGTTTGAACGCGCTAATCTCTGGAGCTACTAGTCGGATTTGAAAAATACTTTTACTTTGCGTATGATAGCCCAATTCTCGAGGAAGGTTATAGGCTATGTAACATCACGCTACTGGCGACGGGAGCAGAACAGTAAGCAAAGACGCGGGTGAAAAGCCGCGGAAAGATATTTTCTCATTAATATGAAATAAACAAAATAGAGAAACGATGTAATAAAGTCTTGCAAGTATAAAACTATTGTAGAAACACAACGTGAGTAAATGATATTATGATCCTTTTATTTCTTCGAATTCTATAGAAAGGCAACTGTATGTTCAAGCTCTGTGTCGTGGTCCATTTCACAAACCATTAAATTAATACACACGCAAACTCGGGGCATATAAATATATGCACATGAATCACACAAAATATTTATGTTGTGTATAACCCACAAGTTATGTTATAGCAGTCGCATAAACTGTAAACTAGACTAGTGAACAATATTAAGTACCTATATACTACGAACCATGGCGGTATCTTGTCATCCTTCTCGAGCCTGTACAGCAGCCGATCAGCCATGAAGTGGAACGGCTCCACCTGGCCCCAGTCCAGGGTGACGGTGCTCTTGGACCTGTTCAGCACTGTCGGGGCTGGCGAAGACCATGCCCTGAACTTTGCTACTAGGAACTCTTGAAGAGACGTCGCGGTAGACATATTTTATTTTATATATAATAAACAATTTAACTTCTTAGCAATTTAGTTATATTTTGTTTTTTTATCGCTTATTATACGTATAATAGTATTTTTCAGTGGTAATACAGATTTTGCTGTGTGTCTCTGAAAGTACAAAATATATTGTATCGTTCAATAGGAAATTAGCCATAAAATAAATATTAATAATGATTTACTCATTGAAAAACAGTACCAGTAGAGAAAGGTAGTAAAATAGAGGAACAGTTAAGTTATACTCTAACAAGCTTACAGAGCGATTTCTCAACTTACTGTAATAGTTTTTTTTGACTACTACTATTACGTAGTCTACTTTGCTTGATATGTAATAGTGTGATCAATGAAGTTTAAAATAGTAGACACCATTTCTGTTAGATGTAGCAATGATCAAATATTACTCGTTTATCAAAGTTGAAAGGTACTTACAGTAAACGATATTCAGTTAGCAGCTAATCTCTAACTTGCACAAACACAGTATTAGTTCACAAACTCGCGACAATAGCGTAGTGGTGGATAACAAGGTACCAGCACCAGTTAGTACGTCGTCGCAGTACAAGTTTGATCGATGTTCGGTCGCACAACTTTCACTGAGCGACGTCGATCACGGTGGCGCTGTTTCCCTAAACTCATGTATTATGTATGAAACGTGTACTTCCTTACGTACACGATTTAATAAAACTGAAATATTTATTACACGAAAAATAACATAGCATAGGTACTTACTTCTTAGATACAGGTTCAGTAAAGCTGAATATGAGTATACAGGATCTTAGTTGTTGAAATAAGAGGATGTTTTTGTAATCCACAACACACAAATATTTATTTCAAGAATCTGTGTGGTCCTACCTACGTAATAAGTTTTGCATGAAAGGATTCTTACTAAAAACCAAAAATTATATCATTCTAATATTTTTGGAAGTTTTGTCCGCTAAGAAACTAAGTACCTATAATTTATTCTGATTATTTTATGTATTTATTATTTTAAATGTATTCAGGAAAGCTCTAACAATTGTATAACATCTATAAACATCGAACAACTTATGTACCTACCTAGTTAGGTACACAGCTCACACCGTTATTCACACGAGTTATGAGGATGTAGTTTTTCCAATTAGCGTTTCAATGTAAGGTTCTTTTTCCTACTTACCTTCTCCTTTGTCATGTCGTCGATTGGTTTGCTAAACATTATTAGTTAGTAGTCGACTACAGAACTCAGTCATTTTTCTATGCCAAAAGAAAGAAAGAAAGAAATAAATTTATTTTGTCTATGAACGTAAGTACTTACAATTTTTTACATCCTATAAATAAAATAACTAGGTAGATACCTTCATGCATTACAAACAAAAAGGGCACCTTTCGCAGCTACTGCATATCCAGTTAGATATTGACTTAAGCGCTGATCTTTCGAAAGGGCTCTTGTGTGAATTCACGCATTGAATAACATACAATTTTAATTAAATCTAAGTTAAATCTAACGAAATTAAATTAAAATAAAACAAGATAGAATGTAGACATAATAAAATTTGTGTCAGGTAAAATTATAAATTAAAATTTGAATTTTATTAAAATGGAAACAAATAAAAGGACGCTAAGGACCTTACATAGTAGGTATTGCACGGTATTGTTTATCACATAATTAATTTAATAAATTAATTAGTATCTGGATTCCACTGACTGCTTACCATCAGGCAGAGTGAAGTCACTTTGGTAGGCTAGTTTGGTAGTTTGGAAGGATATAAAAATTACTTATAAAAAAACGTCTGTACCTACACATGGTCCACATATACAGGCAATTCAGGAAAAATTTGGACTTATTAAAAACTTGAGCTGCATATTGTTTCATACAAGCAAACAATATGTCTGACTTCATAAATCATAACTGAGTAGAACCGACTTGCGGACTTTGATCTAAATACTAGTATACAAGCTCAAGTAAAATTTAAGCAGTATTTTAGTTACAAAATAAATAACTGTCACAGTACAATGTAGGTACCTAATTCTAAAATAAATAACGAAAACTAAACTTAAATAAAATATTCTGTATGTAACAGAATCCAATTTATATTATATCGTGTTTTGTGTATGCGGAGGGTTTTAGTTGCATTTCCTAAATCCGTGTGTTCATTTATGTGCCAACAGCTCCGTGTAGTGAAGTGACGAAGATAAATGTTGTAGCGGCTGCGAATGCCAAGGACGCCGAGTACCTACTGTTCACATAAAAGCACAGAAGGAAGTATTTTATACGACACAGAGACACAATTGTGAGAACAACAAAATTTTCTTCAAAAATGACAGAAATGAACTTGAGATCGCTACTTAACTCGAGGTACCGGCCATACTCAATATCAATTTACCTAAGTTATTCGAGAGCTCCCAAGTTTAAATGTTACGTAACAAGCGAATAACTTTTTCGCTTTAATCAACCGTTCAAAACTATGTAAAAAACTAATATTTTTTTTTTTTTTTTACGTGGGAAATGCGCCCGGGCAAGGCGGGGGTTATGTCGGACTCTCCAACCGCACTCAAAGCTCAGCCAGCATACCGACTAAAACCCACGGTGTTCCTCCAGACGGCCAGAGTGTCGGGGTCACGGGAGTCGCTTGCGCATTCATCCGCGACCCCGACGGGCCATGGCCCGCTCACCGCGAGCGGGCCCCGTCCGATTTAGGGGCCTAGCCCCCCCTCCTTCGAGATGCACGTGCGGAATACGCGCACTGCCGTCTCGGGCCCGTGCTGTTCGGGCGGCGACTGTCCGATCGCCGCCTGCAGGCCAACTCGGCCGCAGAGGATAGGGAGAACGGCGCATCGCGATACCGACACTCCTCTTCCCCTGCGGCCCCACCGCGTCCGCAATCTGGCGGTTGCGGCCCCGCCGAGGCCGCGGAAGGTAGGAAGAGCGGCGCACCGTTATACCGGCACTCCTCTCCCGCCGCGGCCCCGCCACTCCTCAGCCGCAGTGGCACCGAAGCAACACTGCAGCCCGACCCAGTTGCGGTGCCGCCCAAACAGCACCGCAATCCACCAGAGCTGCTCCATCGTGGGCTTACCGGCAAAGCCCAGAGGAGCGGCGCCTCCTTGGGGTTCCTCTTGGTTCACCGTGGTCCTTGGTAACCACGGCTACTAAGCCCCCCCGCCGCGACAAGGCGAGAACCCCGGGGGGGATGTAAAAAAAAAAAACTAATGTTTTAACATGAATCAACCTAATAATATCTTTTAATTGTATAAAGCATACGAGTGTTTTTTATTCTTTGTTTTTCATTAATTTCTTTTCAATTGTGCGATGGATTTTGATGTAATTTTTATAAAAAAAATTTCGGAAGGTTATACACACATTCTTTATCTTAGATACATCTAAAAATAATTGGTGTAAGTACCAAAGAATTTTCCTATTCTATTAAACATCCATATTTATGAAAAGCGGTCAATTTCAAACATTTGTAATGATCTCGTAAAAAAACGTCCGTGTCGTTAGTACGTGTCGTTAGTGTACGATATCATCATTAAAAGACTGTTGAATATATACCTAAGATATTGCACATATTGAAATATAATTTCAATATGTTGTGGCTTTCTCGCGACCCTCTGTACTCGTAATGTTAATAAAAATGCCATTTCCTAAGCGGAAGTAGGGAGTAGTGCGAGTAGGCTCGCATTCCTATTATGATGTTACAAAGAGATCTGTTCCGTTTGTGAATGTATGGAGACAGTTTTGGAAACACGTAAATTACCGGTATTACTACTGGTAATAGGATTGGTAGAAACACCGTCTAGATTTGAGCAAGGTACACGGACAACACGGACTAATTGTAATTACTCTTCTATCAAGTTACTGCAGTAGTAAGAAAATAAAGCTAATTAACAGTATTACTACTTGTATTGTTAGTAACAAGGGCAAGAAAGGCAAAAAAAATTTTTTGGCAATACCTCCTTGGTAAATTTCTCATAGTCCTTCACTTCTTTTTCCGTCCTGCAGGCTTTGGCATGGTTGTATTTTCACAGCAATATTTCTGCAATGCGTAATCAACCCGACCATGTCCATAAGTTACAATAATCACCTACCATCAGGCGTGCTATGCTTGTTTGTTATATGGTAGGTACTGAGAACGTGACAAGTCAAAAATTTATTTAAGAACTAGCTGTTGCCCACAGCTTCGCCCGCGTGAATGTCGGTTAACGCATAATATTCTTTTACTAATCATGAATCACTTTGACTTTCAACTCCTTCAAGTCATAAATTTACGATAAAAGATTGCCTTTATTTTTTCCCAAGGTCTAGTCTATCACTAAGTATACCAAATTTCATCAAAATCGTTTCAGTGATTTAGGCGTGAAAGCGTAACAGACAGACCGACGAAGTTACTTTCGCATTTATAATATTAGGCAACTTAAGCTAATTAGACACTGAAATCCACTTCATAAAGCTCTAACAATTGTATAACATCTATAAACATCGAACAACTTATGTACCTACCTAGTTAGGTACACAGCTCACACCGTTATTCACACGATAATAAAATTAATACGTTGTATTTATTTATTTGTAGGCAGGTATAAAGATGTAGTGTACGACTGAACTACGATGGATATAGGACCTTGTTTAATAATAATTTTATTATAATGTCTAATGGAGAAAGAGAGAAACCGGTGCTAATTTTTTTCATGTTTGTTTTTGGTATATTAGACTGTACACAGGCAAACTCAAGTTCCGTGTTTGGCTTTGTTACATTCAACTGAAGGTTTCAAAATAATGCTACTAGATGGCGTTGATAGGTGTACCAAAACATAATAACTATTGTCATTTGCAATCTTGAAAGATTCGCCATTGAATTTAAAATGTTGTACTTCGAAAAATATCATCTAGATGCAAGAAAGAGAGAAAATACTCCTGTAATAATTTATAATTTATTTGCGAAATATGAGTTTACAGGTATCTTAAATTAGTAGGTACCACAGTATCACCATACTTAGCTTTCAAGCATGCAAAATTTCATAATATAACGGTACTTATCATTATTCGTAATTTAATTTTAAACAGATTTTATTAGAAAATCATTAGCAAAGATAACTTCTTTTCCATCCTTTTAGAATTAATTAGAATAATATTGAAAAAATTTAGTTAAAGCACAGATTACATATACAATTCAAAATAATGTAAAAATTTAAGTATGTTTATAATTTAATTTTGAATACATGTCATACTATTTAAATAATGTTACTGTCATATATTTATAGAGCTCTAGCTGCTAGGTATTCCTTGACAGAATGGTAAATAGTACGCTTAAATATAATAATATTGTTAGTTGTGTGATGTTTGGACGAGCGTTGTTGTGAAGAAAATAAAAAAAAATATAAGCATTACAGTAAAACTTGGTAACTTAAATAACTAATAAATAATATATTATAGGATTGGATTAAATATGATATTATAGAAAATAAACGACTTTTTATAGAAGATAATTGACTGGCCTGTTGGTCTAGTGGTTAGTGACCCTGACTGCTAAGCCGGAGGTCGTGGGTTCGATTCCCACCCAGGACAAACCTTTGTGTGATGAGCATGATTGTTTGTTCTGTGTTTGGGTGTAATTTATCTATAATATGTATGTATTTACAAAAAAAAAATGTATAGGTATAAGTAGTATATCAGTTGTTTAGTACCCATAACACAAGCAAATATAATTGCTTAATTTGGGGCTAGATGGCGCTGTGTGAATACGGTAGAATATTATATTATTATATTATTATATTATAAACGGCGAAAGTTATTTGCATTTTAATTGAATTTTACCTGCTTTGATGTAAATTTTTCCATTTTATTCATATTTATGTAATGACCAGCTTAAAAACTCAGTTATGAGGATGTAGTTTTTCCAATTAGCGTTTCAATGTAAGGTTCTTTTTCCTACTTACCTTCTCCTTTGTCATGTCGTCGATTGGTTCGCTAAACATTATTAGTTAGTAGTCGACTACAAAACTCAGCCATTTTTCTATGCCAAAAGAAAGAAAGAAAGAAATAAATTTATTTTGTCTATGAACCTAAGTACTTACAATTTTTTACATCCTATAAATAAAATAACTAGGTAGATACCTTCTAGCATTACAAACAAAAAGGGCACCTTTCTCAGCTACTGCTTATCCAGTTAGATTGACTTAAGCGCTTCGAAAGGGCTATTGTGTGAATTCACGGATTGAATTACATAAAATTTTAATTAAATCTAAGTTAAATCAAAAGAAATTAAATTAAAATAATACAAGATAGAATGTAGACATAATAAAATTAGTGTCAGGTAAAATTATAAATTAAAATTAGAATTTTATTAAAATGACGAATAAAACGACGCTAAGGACCTTACATAGTAGGTATTGCACGGTATTGTTTATCACATAATTAATTTAATAAATTAATTAGTATCTGGATTCCACTGACTGCTTACCATCAGGCAGAGTGAAGTCACTTTGGTAGGCTAGTTTGGTAGTTTGGTAGGATATAAAAAAATTACTTATAAAAAAACGTCTGTACCTACACATGGTCCACATATACTGGCAATTCAGGAAAAACTTGGACTTCTACTGGACTTATTACAAACTTAAGCTGCATATTGACTGACTGCACCGTTGGTCTAGTGGTTAGTGTAACTGACTGCGACGCCGGGTGTCGTGGGTTCGATTCCCGCGGAAGGCAAATATTTGTGTGATGAACATTTGTATTTGTCTTTAGTCTGGGTGTTTCCTATGTATTATAAGTATGTATTTACAAAAAAAAAGTATGTATATGTATTATATTTCAGTTATCAAGTACCCATAACACAAGCTCTGCTTAGCTTGGGACTAGATGACGGTGTGTGATAGTGTTCACATATTATATTATTATATTATATTATTATTATTATTATATTGTTTCATACAAGCAAACAATATGTCTGACTTCATAAATCATAACTGAGTAGAACCGACTTGCGGACTTTGATCTAAATACTAGTATACAAGCTCAAGTAAAAATTTTAGCAGTATTTTAGTTACAAAATAAATAACTGTCACAGTACAATGTAAGTACCTAATTATAAAATAAATAACGAAAACTAAACTTAAATAAAATATTTTGTATGTAACAGAATCCAATTTATATTTATCATCGTGTATTGTGTATGCGGAGGGTTTTAGTTGCATTTCCTAAATCCGTGTGTTCATTTATGTGCCAACAGCTCCGTGTAGTGAAGTGACGAAGATAAATGTTGTAGCGGCTGCGAATGCCGAGGACGCCGAGTACCTAATGTTTACATAAAAGCACAGAAGGAAGTATTTTATACGACACAGAGACACAATTGTGAGAACAACAAAATTTTCTTCAAAAATGACAGAAATGAACTTGAGATCGCTACTTAACTCGAGGTACCGGCCATGCTCAATATCAATTTACCTAAGTTATTCGAGAGCTCCCAAGTTTAAATGTTACGTAACAAGCGAATAACTTCTTCGCTTTAATCAACTGTTCAAAACTTTGTAAAAAACTATTTTTTTTTTTTTTACGTGGGAAATGCATTACGCATACGCACCCGCCCGGGCAAGGCGGGGGTTATGTCGGACTCTCCGACCGCACTCAAAGCCCGGCCAGCATACCGATTAAAACCCACGGTGTTCCTCCAGACGGCCAGAGTGTCGGGGTCACGAGAGTCGCTTGCGCATTCATCCGCGACCCCGACGGGCCATGGCCCGCTCACCGCGAGCGGGCCCCGTCCGATTTAGGGGCCTAGCCCCCCCTCCTTCGAGATGCGCGTGAGGAACACGCGCACTGCCGTCTCGGGCCCGTGCTGTTCGAGCGGCGACTGCCCGATCGCCGCCCGCAGGCCAACTCGGCCGCAGAGGATAGGGAGAACGGCGCATCGCGATACCGACACTCCTCTCCCGCCGCGGCCCCGCCACTCCTCAGCCGCAGTGGCGCCGAAGCAACACTGCAGCCCGACCCAGTTGCGGTGCCGCCCAAACAGCACCGCAACCCATCAGAGCTGCTCCATCGTGGGCTTACCGGCAAAGCCCAGAGGAGCGGCGCCTCCTTGGGGTTCCTCTTGGCTACTAAGCCCCCCCGCCGCGACAAGGCGAGAACCCCGGGGGGGATGTAAAAAAAAAAAACTAATGTTTTAACATGAATCAACCTAATAATATCTTTTAATTGTATAAAGCATACGAGTGTTTTTTATTCTTTGTTTTTCATTAATTTCTTTTCAATTGTGCGATGGATTTTGATGTAATTTTTATAAAAAAAATTTCGGAAGGTTATACACACATTCTTTATCTTAGATACATCTAAAAATAATTGGTGTAAGTACCAAAGAATTTTCCTATTCTATTAAACATCCATATTTATGAAAAGCGGTCAATTTCAAACATTTGTAATGATCTCGTAAAAAAACGTCCGTGTCGTTAGTACGTGTCGTTAGTGTACGATATCATCATTAAAAGACTGTTGAATATATACCTAAGATATTGCACATATTGAAATATAATTTCAATATGTTGTGGCTTTCTCGCGACCCTCTGTACTCGTAATGTTAATAAAAATGCCATTTCCTAAGCGGAAGTAGGGAACTACTATTATCAACTAAATAACACTACTATTATCACGTTACAAAGAGATCTGTTCCGTTTGTGAATGTATGGAGACAGTTTTGGAAACACGTAAATTACCGGTATTACTACTGGTAGTAGGATTGGTAGAAACACCGTCTAGATTTGAGCAAGGTACACGGACAACACGGGCTAATTGTAATTACTCTTCTATCAAGTTACTGCAGTAGTAAGAAAATAAAGCTAATTAACAGTATTACTACTTGTATTGTTAGTAACAAGGGCAAGAAAGGCAAAAAAAATTTTTTGGCAATACCTCCTTGGTAAATTTCTCATAGTCCTTCACTTCTTTCTCCGTCCTGCAGGCTTTGGCATGGTTGTATTTTCACAGCAATATTTCTGCAATGCGTAATCAACCCGACCATGTCCATAAGTTACAATAATCACCTACCATCAGGCGTGCTATGCTTGTTTGTTATATGGTAGGTACTGAGAACGTGACAAGTCAAAAATTTATTTAAGAACTAGCTGTTGCCCACAGCTTCGCCCGCGTGAATGTCGGTTAACGCATAATATTCTTTTACTAATCATGAATCACTTTGACTTTCAACTCCTTCAAGTCATAAATTTACGATAAAAGATTGCCTTTATTTTTTCCCAAGGTCTAGTCTATCACTAAGTATACCAAATTTCATCAAAATCGTTTCAGTGATTTAGGCGTGAAAGCGTAACAGACAGACCGACGAAGTTACTTTCGCATTTATAATATTAGGAAACTTAAGCTAATTAGACACTGAAATCCACTTCATAAGTATCACTCACACCGCGTGTTGGATTAAAGCGATACGAAAAAATATAATTGTCTTTAGTTAAACAAGTCGTAAAGTAAATGAGCGGAGTACCCTGGACAAGGCGCAGGGTCGAGGCCATTTAACAAATAGCGCTGCCCGGGGCGCGGGCTAATCCTACGCCGACCTTGGCCCAGCGCATTCCCCTGAGTACTAGAATACGAACCAGCTATTTTTATCAGAAACAAAGCGAATTATAGGCTCGAAATTGGTCATTGATTGTACATTAAATTAACAGTTTATATAATACCTACATAGAAACATTTATCACAGTTCACATGTTGCCTTTACCTTTTTGTAGCAATATGCAAATTAAGGCAGTCTGTAAAGCACAAATTTAACTTTTTAATTTTTCTTTACAACATAGAAAGCTGTAAGTAATTAAGTATCTATAGAGTTAAGTGTATTGCCTGCGTCACTTTGCATTCTACTTGAAACTGTATTTACAAAAATTGTAATAACCTGGCGATTAAAAAGAGTGGCCTGAGTTTCTTGCCAGTTCTTCTCATGGCTCTACTTCGTCAGCGAACTGGCTGTAGGTTAATTTGCTGACATTTTGTAAACTTTGACGTTCATAAGTGTTAATTTAATTAACATATATGAATAAACATATATTTCATTTCATTTCATTTCATGATATATACTATTTAACAATTACGAGTTTAGTTTAATACCATTTGTTAGCAGATTCAAATGATATCAAAATTATTGGCAGCTATTGTGGAGTATCTTGAAGAACAGCTCCACTACACCCAGAACTGACGGCTGTTGGGGCAGTAAGGTTCTAGAGTGGCGAACATGAACTGGAATACGCAGCGTGAGCAGACCTCTCACTCTCACCGACGACCTTATAAGGGTGGCGGGCAACCGATGGATGAGGGCGGCTTACGAGCGGCCAAGGTGGTGAAAATTGGGGGAGGCCTATGTCCAGCAGTGGACGTGTTTCGGTTGATATGATAATAATAATTTGTGGAGTGTTAGCCGCGACGTCAATCCGTTGTCTTTGGTCCTGACTTAGATTATAGTAAAATAACAAAATTAAAAAAGTATTTTTGGTAAGTATCAATAACATTAGTTACTAAACAAAACAACATGTTTTGTCATTATTAATTATACCAGCCTGTTTACTGTCCCACTGCAGGACAAAGGCCTCTTCTCATATAGAGATTTATTTTTCATTATTATATAACAAATATATATAAGTTTGGTCAAGTCTTGCCTCGCATTACAAAAAGGCTAGAGAAAGGGTTCAATAACAAACAAATAAATATCATTTATTATAAACTGTACTGCCATGACACTCTGATATGTTGCTATTATGAGTGCGGCACCAACCAGCTCGATTACAATGTTCTAATATTCTGTATTATACACTACTCTTTTACACTTATTGACAGAAAAATATATTAGTTTTTTTATTATTTTGAAAAACACGAGCTCATATATTTGTTAGTTTTAATCCCAAAAGACAGTTTGAAAGTAAGTTTTGTGAAACAAAGGGTCTATACCTAGTTCAGGAGTGCAGGTTTATGAAGTTTAAGACTGATGGTTGGGTTTTTGGTTCTCAATAGATGTACGACTTACGTACAGTAGCTACTGTCCTACAACACTTGTTAAAAAATATATATTTTTATTTAAATACTAGCCTCTCGCGATGCGGTTTTATTTATTTATTTATTTTATAACTTTATGCACAAAATTGTACAATGGTGGGCTTAATGCCAAAGGCATTTTCTACCAGCCAACCTTTGGGTGATGCAGAGATAAACAAAGTAGGTGCAAGTTAACTTCAAAGGAACAGATAAATATGACTATTACCTATACTTATACAAAAATACATATTATACTTAATACACATATACATACAATACATACACACATACAAATATATATATACATGTTACTGATGTGATGACTCTGCCAGTCTGTCGAAGAGAATATTCCGTACCTTTTGTTTTTAAGTTACATCTTTGGTTACTGCTCTGCTCCCGTCGCCAATAGCGTGATGTTTTATAGCCTATAATCTTCCACAAGAACTGGTTTATACGGCTGGTAGATCCGGTGATTAACGCGTTCAAACAAACAAACTCTTCTACTTTATGTAATAGTATAATAGATCAGCATCGTTTTAGCAAAGGAGGTTCCATTACTCTGTTCAAATGTGTGTTGGTCTCGTCCATCGGTTGCCCGTTAGTTTTACCATGTGTACGTGTAAATATTAATAATACCAGCCTGTTTACTGTTCCACTGCAGGGCAAAGGCCTCTTCCCATATATAGAAGGCATCAGAATTGATCACCACGTGCGCTTAAGGCGGTTTAGCAATTTCAGGCTTTTTTTTCTCAACTACATTGTACGTGAATATATAAAGAACACTTACTTATTAACACTTAACATTTGTATTAAACTAGTAAATTCTAACCAATGACCAGGCGCTTTAAGTAAAATACTGATCTGTTAAACTACAAGCCCGAGTCAATATCAAAATTAATGTGAAAATGCTAAATCCGATTGGAACTAAAGTCTGACGTGAACTATTTAGTCAACATTCGGTGCAAATAAAAACGAGTTATTCCGGTCTACACAGTAACATAAGCTACCATTTTACTAGTTCAAACTTTAATTAAAACTTGATCATCATCAACATATCAGATGAACGCTCACTGCTAGACATAGGCCTCCTCCAATTTTCTTCACCTTAGCCGGTCGTTCGCTGCCCTCGTTCATCGGTTGCCCGCCACCCTTAGAAGGTTTTCGGACCACATTTTATAGACTCAACTTAATCAATAAATTAATAAATTTTTACCAGCGCATTGCTTGTCCTGCATACATAACTTCACACTTGTCTACCATTAATGGAGTTAAGCAGAGACTATACTTACACCAGTCTTTTAAGCATAGTCTTTACGGTAGTAGATCCACGCTGGTTTTAGCATGAATGGGCCGGATCGTCCGGATAAGGACTACCCTCTCATAGAAGATCGACGTAAGAGTAGTAGTATCCGTACTACTGCCTTTCGCTCGGTGAGGGAGAGCGCCGGAGGCCCAATTTCCCCTTTTCCTCTTTCCTCACCTTCCTCATTCCCTTCCCCTAACCCCTATCCCAGCCGCCATAGTTGCGGCCACCATACCAGCAGTTTAAGAAGATGGTATGGTGGCCACCACTTCTAGATTCCACTGACTGCTTGCCATCAGGCGGATGGAGTCACTTTGGTAGGATAATATAAAAAACAAAAAAAACTTCTCATGAGCATAAGTCCATGTAGTGGTGACTATCAATTGCCATGATTACGAATAAGATGAAGTTCATAATTCCTGCGAGCCTAGACAAGTAGTATAGACGTTGACATAAGCGTTAGCGTTAGCTTATGTCAATCCCATAAATTTTTTAATCTATTCTATGAAAAGAATATAAATATATACACCATGTCTAGACCCTCTGGAATCATTAGACAAAAAGGAGCCATTTTTGTAGACAAACATAAAGAAATCTGTCATATTGGGTTAGCGCATTATCAGTATCACATTCTTACAACATTGACATTAAGTTTATTTTCAAAGTAAAGACTACCAAAACATAGCAAGTCATAAGTACACCATGCTTGCTTGGCCGCCAGGAGTACTTCCAGGGGGGGGGGAGGGGGCAAATTATAATATTAACACAAAAGATCAAAGTGCTCTAATTAGGGACAGAATAATTCGTACTAATATTATAAATGCAAAAGTTTGTGTGTGTGTTTGTTACCAATCAGCGCCTAAACGGCTGAAACGATTTCGGATTCGGACAGATTCGGTGCTGGAGTCGGACCTAGGCTACTTTTTATCCAGAAAATCGTTTGGTTCCCGACGGAGCCTAAACACGTTTTTGACGTAGGTAAGGTCATAATATTTATTGAACCTTCTGAATTTTCACAAAGATTTGTACTCATAATAGTAGAGTCGTATATTAATGACATAACTGGCCATCACGGTAGAGCTCGGTATCGGATTTTCATTAATTATGAATATCATTAGTAGAGCGATGTAGAGTCAGGAACTTGCCCCGGGCTGATGCAAGATAGATGCACTAATACTCTACCAGGATTAATATATTAAGGCTTCTCGAGTACCTCTATGGCTCAGTGGTGGGGGTTGCGGGTTCGATTCCCGCTCAGTGCAAATACTTGTGTGCATGAACATGACTATTTGCTTTGGTCTAGGTGTTTTTAAGTATATTATGTATGTATTTAAAAAATAAAGTATGTCAGTATATTCGCATTCTAGAACCCATAACACAAGCTATAAATTAAGTTACTTTGAGTCTAAATAGTGTTGTGTAGTTGTGTTATTTAAAAACTAGATTTCTTAAGCGCGGTTTCATCTGCGTGTTTGCTTACTGCTCTGCTCCCGGCGCCAGTAGCGTGATGTTACCTATAACCTTCCTCAAGAACTGGGCTATCATACGCAATAAGAATTGTTTAAATCCGATTGGTCGTTTCAGAGTTTAGTTCGTTCAAACAAACAAACTATGCCGCTACTTTATATAATAGAACAGATAGATATATACCATAGAGCATATGTATGAGCATGTTTGATACAACTCACCCCTGGCCTACAGTACATTAGTTATTATATCTAACTAGCTGCGCCCTGCGGCTTTGCCCGCGCGAAAATTGCTGTGTTTAATTAATGTAACTCGGGAATCAGAGTGATTTTCGGAATAAAAAGTAGCCTATGTCTCCAAACCAAATCTATCTACACACGAATTTTCATCGAAATCGGTTTAGCGGTTTAAATTTAATACTGTGGTTATCACCGCGCAATTTTCTTAGTTTTCTTGCATAAGAACCTTCTCCTGACAATAACAAACACAACAAAAAAAGAATTAACGAACTTGATCGAGCCGTTCTTGCGTGATGCCGTGACCAAGGGAAATAGGGATTCATTTTTATATATATAGATTACAAAATGATTATCTCTATGAAGCGATTAATTGTAACAACATCATCGACTCTACTCTACATGCGAGCCGGCCATTAATATCAGTGTTATTTAATAAGGCCGCGGCATAAGTGACGGGTTTTTATACGGACGGGACTTTTTTGTATAGATATTAGCCTACCAAAGTGACTCTACTCTGCCTGATGGTAAGTCAGTGGAATCCAGAAGTGGCGGACAACATTCCAAAAGCCAAACTACTGGTATAGTGGCGTCCACTATGGCGGCTTAGTGAGATGTCGTTTCATCCAAAATGTATAATGAATAAGCATATGTTCCGAAGACACGGATGGATCGGGAACGTGACGGTCACGTCCCCGTCCCGTTCACGTCCCGTCCAAGGTATTATCTCGTTAAGTATGCGGCCTTTAGTTTCACAGCGACGGTTTAATGTACAGTCGTAACATAAATAAAGATACTAGTACTCTATGTAGTTAGTATTATCAGTTTGTTTATTACTACTTCCGTGCGAATATAAAATATATTGCATTTTGGTACACTATTATATAATGGAATACGTTTTAGTGAACATTTTAAATCACTTCAGCCTAAAATTTACTTAAAACTATATTTGAAATCCAAATAGGCGGTATATAAGTAATACAGCCTCCTTCTGCCGATTTTTTAAAATTTTTATTTGTTTATTTATTAACCAGGGTCTAATTTAATAAATAGTATACAGTATTCTATTCTAATCTTTCGCGTAGCACCAAGTAGAACAGCGAGAATACGCAAAATCTAAAAACACTATTTCCAATAAAATAAAAGCACTAAAAACCACAACTCACCACCAAAAACACTACACTACCTATACCTGTAACTTCTAAGTTAAATATTCCTTATTGCTTTAAAAGAGCGATTTCATCTATAGTGCTGATTTGTCATTACAGAAATAACATGTTACATTGGTTACATTAGTTAATGTGCGTTTGTATCCAACTGTACGTGTATTTTACCTTTCCATTAGGTTCTACCACAATGAACTAACTTATACAATAATGGTATCGAATGGAATCGCAATAAACTTAGCGAATAATAGCTCTATATTCAACTGAGTTTATTTCACAGCGGATATTCGCCCAAGTAAATAAAATATTGTTTTTAACGTCGTAATCTATTGAATTATACTGTCAAAATTGTTTACTGTCATACTGACATTACGCAGCCATATTAAATCGCTTCTTTTACCAAATGATTACTATCAAAGAAATTGTATTAAGTGCAACTCTAAGTAGGGACAAGAGATTCTATTTAGTACTTATTTATACACATTTTTTAGTGAATAAGTAAATAATTAAGAAGTTTTGCACAAATAAAACGTAGTTATAAAATGGTAGGTGTAAACGAAACGTAACGCAGCATGGGTCAGCTATCGATCGACGCGCGCAGTAGGCGCCCGGGCTTCACGCGCGACGGACGTACCGCGCCACCGCATTAACCTCATAACCCGACGTCACTCGCCAGCCGCCGACCGACACACGCTCCAAGTAAGTTACCCTTTAATAACACTCTATTACAGACACTAATAACCACTCACGTCGATAAACACTTTATTAGAAACATTTGACGTAAAAGTACAAACAAATCAGCTCACAATACAACCAATATTGTTGATATGAACTATTGTTCACTAATTACATTAGAGTGTGATAAAAGTGAGTCATGTAGTTCCGAGGGCTCTGTGATGCTTCTATGCATTAATAATTGCTTGGAAGTCAAATTCGCGCGCGCACACTTTTGCTCAATTTCAAATAAAAGCTGTAAAAACAATCATTTAACTACATAAAGTAGATTACATATTGATATGTCAACACAGACAAAGTTGCATAATATTGTATTTTATTAGAAAGCCTCCTTAAGGATAGTTAGCAATGTTCTGACAGCGTATTGCTATTGAAAAGTTTCAGGCGCTGTAACATCCAAACAGTGCACAATATGACAGATTAGCTTCACTTGAAGCCTTCAACTCAACTCGTAACAGTTTTCTGTTAAATATTATTATAACAATTTAATGTTTGAGCTTTAAATAATAAGACTATAGAGTTTAAAGTAATTTAACTGTAGAGCGAGTAGAGTCGACGCATTGGCGCAGTTAAGCATTTGTAATAGTTGGTAATAACATATTTTGATCAGATTTTTGGCAATAAGCCCTGTGCTTTATTTGACCCGGTCACTCTACTAGGGTCAGGCTAATTGGGACTACTAAAGTTTTTACCAAAAATGCTACTACAAGAACCTTTACCTTATAACCTATAAAGGCTATATTATGTTATGCTCAACACTAAAAGGGCTCTACCTTTTTTATATACTACTAGCTGCACCCCACGCCCGCGCGTAAAATAAGTATTTGTGTATCCTTCGGTAACCAGACCATTTTTTGGGATAAAAAGTAGCCTATGTCCGTCTCCGGCACCGAATCTATCTACATACAAATTTTGATCGAAGTCGGTTCAGCCGTTTAGGCGCTAAGTGGTAACAAACACACACACATACAGACACACAAACTTTATAATATTAATAGGAGAACACTATATCTCTCTTAGTAGATATTAGTGTACGTAATCGGTATAGAGTATACTTAGGACAAAGATGGACTATCTTTGCCATTAGTATACTGCTCGTCTAATAAAGAACAACTGTATGTATAATTTTGTAGCAAAATGAGCCTAAACTATAACATGTTAAAGGCGTTTTCTCCGTGTATTATGTGTTTTAGTTACGTCTTTCTTCTTTAGTGATGATTAGGATTAAGGAAACGTATAGCAGCGTTTTCTATATACTAAATATAACCTATTGCTAACCCCAGACTGTTAACCGTGGTGATTAGTGCAAAAAACATATAGAACTTTTCTCTTAAGGTAAAAAGAAGGAGAGAATAAAGGAGGTTTAGATCCTACTAATTGGCGCTCTATAGTCTCTGTTTACCCCATTAATGGGAGACAGGCGTGAAGTTATGTAATCCTTCTCTAGGCGTGTCTTCGAGCTATTAGTTACTCTTCTCATTCGTTACATGAAGATCCTAAATGAGCTAATTTAGATTCGATGAGTAGGGACAAAAATATTGGGATCATGTTATGGCCTTTTATGCATGAGGTCATGCATGCATATGATATGATGCATATGATATGATATGATGCATATGCATGGGTTCAAAACTGGGCAAGCATCAGGACTTATCCAAAGTTATATAAATGTACTTTTTATCTTGGACATATCTATGAACAAAGGGTTTTGAACAAATTCCTTGGACGTACTACTAAGTCAATGAGAAGTCTCTCTAGAGAAATCTCTTTGGTCCGTGATAGGATCAACTGCTCATCCGTTAATAATAAATTGCTCCAAGTAATAGCACTCAATATATCTTTTTCTCCGATATTTTAGTAATCTGTATATTGCAGACCTCTGTTGTATAGGTTTCCTTCTACGTATATATTTTTTTTTATCAACTTAAAACCTGATGGTATGTGGTAACCGTAACCTATAGAGATGGCTGTGTTTTCCAAGCGTCTCAGTAGTAAGTAGCTTAGTCGTTGCCGACCACGGAGAAGAGGATGAGAAAGGAAAAGGGAAACTGAAGAGGACCGAGGGGGTATGGGCTGCCGGCGCCCTCACTCACCGAGCGAAACAAGCATGAAAACTAATATTTTTACGTCGATCTTCTATGACAGGGTAGTACTTCCCCGGTCGATCCAGCCCATTCATGCTGAAACCTGCGTGGATCTACTACCGTAACTGGTTGACAACGACTTAGTTGTGTTTTGTAAGCATTTTTTCGCAATGCTTAGAAAACATAAAAATCTTATAATTAAGTATGTCGTTCATAAGTACCATGCAGATAAATTAGTGGCTAATGGTAATAATCCGTTTACTGATATTTTTGCCCGACTGCAGAAGTCAAAAGGAGGGTAATGTTTTTCGAGCGTATGTATGTATGTTTATTTATTTGGCACGCTCTACAACCTAAATCTATAAAATTTCAAAGCGTTAGCACGATAACAAATGTGTTTCTTTCTTCTCAGTTTGTTTTAGACAAGCGGGTTTTTTGTTTTCAAATAATATATTTTGCTTATTATTCTTATTAATATGTAAATTAATTTAGAAAATGCGAAATTTAATTGAAACAAAACATTTCGTTTTCATTCATTACGCAACTTTATCATAAATTCTATGTACGTACCGACACACAAACATATTATTCATTATGTTCTACATTTGGTTGTTTTAACATTTGACTTGCAGGAAGACGTTATATATTTACGTAAGTCACCCTCTGAAAAGAGATGGCCCTGGACAGGGAGAAGTGGCAGGAATTGCATCAGTTCCACCGACAAGAGTCTAACTCTTAAATTATGGATGGGACCCTCTGAAACTGTTAGCAGTAACAATTGTAAGGCTGCCTTTCCACTTAAGCAGAATTGCGAAGCTGTCCCTATATACATGTATATAGAGCACCGGCAGCTCTATTACTACATCGGTTCTTTTTCCCTTTTCCTTCCTCGTCCCTTTCTCTCTATATAGTCGGCTACGACTTGGGTGTGTTGTCTAGCATTTTTCTGCAATGCTTAGAAAATATAGCCATGTCCATATGTTACTGTTACTACCTACCATCTGAGCCGTATGCGTTTGTTACCAAAGTTGTTGCGCGCAGCTCCTCACGTGAATGTTGATTATCGCATAATTCATACATACTTTCGTCCCACATTCAACCCCTTCAAGTTATTTTTAAGTTAAATGTTGGTCCTCAAGGTCTATTTTATCTCATCAAAATTTCATAAAAGTCCATTCAATAGTTAAGGCGTGAAAGCGTAACAGACAGACAGTTACTTTCACATTTATTATATTAGTATGGATAATCTATACAACAAAAACTCCGTTCCGTTTTAGTAAGCGCTAATTTCTCATTGGCACAGCTCTGCTTCTCTCCGCTTTGATGGAACATGGTCCTAAGGAGGCTCTATATACACTGTTACTTGTAAAGTGGCTCGTACGATCAAACGAAAGCTTCCTCGCTCAGTTATTACTAAGCGATATTAGTTATAATTAAGTGAACTACATTTGAAACTGAACTTTATGATACTGCTAATAAGACATGTTTTCGTTAGTTATATATATTTGTTAATTAGGTACCTGACTCGTCTTAACAGACTTATGTAATAATTAAGTCGTGCTGGTGTTTGTACTTGTGCCAATAGTAAAATAATCGTGATTTATTGTTAACGATAATATTGCAACATTGGTCACATAACCGAATTTCCTCAGCCTCCTCGCTTTTCCTCATGAAAGAAAGTAAAAAAAAATTAATAATTAATTAAGAATTAAGAATTCGTCGGTAGTAGATCCACGCTGGTTTCAGCATGAATGGGCCGGATCGTCCGGGGAAGTACTACCCTCTCATAGAAGATCGACGTAAGAGTAGTAGTATCCGTACTACTGCATTTCGTTCGGTGAGTGAGAGTGCCGGAGGCCCAATTGCCCCCCTTTCCTCTTTCCTTACCTCCCTCATCCCGTTCCCCTAACCCCATTCCCAGCCGCCATAGTGGAGGCCACCATACCAGTAGTTTAAGACGATGGCTTTTGGTATGATAGCCACCACTTCTGGATTCCACTGACTGCTTACCATCAGGCGGGGTGGAGTCACTTTGGTAGGCTGATATAAAAAAAAAAAAAATTTGATGTGTGGCAAACACAGAGGTCGCTGGCTCATCAGGTTCGATTCCCGAGTGAAGTGATAAGGATTTTTCTATATAGAAATTCTCAGGATTAGCCCGGAGTTTGGGATTATGCTCGGTAAATGATAATAGACTCGCTTCGTGATTAACACTAAACATAGTTGGCGAAAAGTGGGGAGTTACACGTCTATCTTTTCTTTCGGGGGTAAAAAATGAGAAAGTTATGTACGTTACATAATAAGTAAAAAATATAATCCTATCAAGCTTTACCTAGACTCTACGTGGTCGAAGTTATTTTCATAACTTGTTATGAAACCTAGTTACCATGATGAACTAAAGGAAGTTTTGCAGTAAATTTTACAAAACTTATAAAAGCTGACGGATGTAGAGCCTTAGTGAGGGAACGAGTTGTTAGTGTCGAACTTCAGTAGAGTCGATATCGTGACGAGACTCTACGGCGTCCTTGTTTACTGATAATGTTCCCGTAGATATTACTCTACGGTAGACGTTTATATGTTGGTATATTATTCAGATGTGATAAAGATATAGTATATGTTTGTAGAAATAAAGTTTGATTTAAAGTTTATTTAAATATCTATTGTATTCTGATGGATAAACATCACGAGGAAACCTGAATTTAAAACTCTAAAATTGCCATCCGCCTTGACCAAGCGTGGTGATTAATGCTCATGCCTTGTCTATATGAGAAGAGGCCTTTGCCTTGCAGTGGGACAATAAACAGGCTGGTATTATTAATATATTCTTATTCTGATAGATCTATATTAGCCATCAAGCTTACCATTCTATGATTGTAACTAGTTACCATAAAACTAAGAGTTTCAATAGTAAAAAAAAATTAATTTCCGTCAGTTTCCCTGTTAATTAATTACATATATTATGTAGTTTTCACTATCGTGCAGATAAATTATTTTGTAAAGTTTATATGTATCAATGACTAGCTTTCCGCGGCGCGATTTTACCCGCGTCTTTGCATACTGCTCTGCTCCCGTCGCCAGTAGCGTGATGTTACATAACCTATATTCTTCCTTAAAAACTAGGCTATCATACGCAAAAATAATTATTTAAATCTGAATGGTAGTTCCAGAGATTAGCGCGTTCAAACAAACAAACAAACAAAAACTCTTTCGCCTTATATAACAGTATAGATACATGAATAATCTAATAGGAAAGAAACGATCAGACCCGTCATTTCTCTTAATTCCACACAACTCTATTTTGTTCCGTTAATTAATTTAGTCGTGATAGTTCCTGTTTGTGCAGTAGACACAAATGAAACAATGCGAGACAGTTGCAGCGGTGGAGCGGTGTGACGTAGATTGTATCGTTCACAAGGAAGGCTCTACCGCAAGCACGTTTGAATCTGTTTGTAATCTAATACTACTTGCCGAGTTTTCGTGTTGTTTTGAATTTTGAGTAATCTACTTTAATTCTCTCAATATCCTTTATAGGTTTCGCCATTTCAAATCTATACTATTATATATAGCGAAAGAGTTTGTTTGTTTGTTTGTTTGTTTAAACGCGCTAATCTCTGGAACTACCAGTCGGATTTAAAAATTCTTTTAGCATATGATAGCTCAGTTCTTGAGGAAGGTTATAGGCTATGTAACATCACGCTACTGGCGACGGGAGTAAGCAGTAAGCAAAGACGAGAAGAGAAGAAGTAAGAAGTTGTTGTATAAGTGCGAAAAGCACAGGCTTTTAGATCTTTGAAAGAGGATTTTGTTGTTTCTTTTCGACTCTATGGTACGGTAATATGTTTAGGTTATTTTCAAAAAAGGTTATATTCGTGGTATTGCGATACCTTACTGCCGATTCAAATGCTACGATGGATATAGCGTAAGAGAACTTGTAATGATATACGTATAGGTAAATATATTGGTCATAATTTTGTATTAAAAACAGTGATTTTTTTCAAAGAGTATGCTTGGCGTAGTTTTTACAAATCTCATTACCCACGTAAAACCAATGTAAAAACTTTTAGATTTTAAAAAAGGTAGCAAAGAAAAATATAGCTCGAAATAAATATACACTAGTTAGAAAGGTTTATTCCCATCTTCCCCCGCATGTCTGAACCTATGAGCAGATCGTTTATGGAGGTTCAATATCAAGTTGTAGACGATGTAATCCTTTGACGGATGCAGCGCGGGCAATGTTCTCATTTCTAACGGTATTATAAAAGATTGAAACAGATCGATGTAGTCTGAGATCACTTGCATGCAGCTCAACTAGGATATAAAGATCGAGTGTCGGTATCATACTCATTGCTGTTTACTTTAAATATCTTAATAGTGGTTTAAAGTTTTATAAAAGTGATGGTCAAAAATTACGTGCTAAATAGTGGCGATTAAAAATGTTTCAACGGATTTAGCTAAATTATTTCCAATGTTAATATAAGTTAATTGTAATATCAACAGTAAGCTGGTATTTAGTACCTGCATACTATGCGGTAAATTCCTCCATATATGAGAGGTTACGGCTAGCAGTTAAAGCTTAATGATAATGTAATTTACTTTCAGTGACAGGTATAATTATAATAATAATAATAATTTATTTATTTCCGTAAAGCCATTGTAATACATATACTTACACTAATAAATAAATTGTTAATCCTATTCATAAAGACTGCCTGCAGGACAGGCTTAGCCTAGTGCAGGTAGTTTTTGGTAATTTTTATGTACCTACAGTAACAGATTATTGTAATTTCTTTGTGATAAGTTTGTGTACTACTTCTTAGGGAAATAAAAAAATATTATTAATTATAAAATGTGACTAGAATATAAAGCTTTGTATTTTAGGTAAATTGACGTATCATTGGTGTCACAATATAAAAATGTTGCAGTAAGTTCATTACTGTTTTTGTTTCGTCCTATTCATAGCTTGTAATAAGTTTATTATTTTTTTACAAAGGCAAGCTTAACTCAAAAATAAGTTTTCTGCCAGCAAACCTGAGTGGTAGAGAAAAAAGTGATTGTGTAATTAACTAAACTATAAAAATTATGAGAAACTTAAAAGCACAATAATCAAATAAAATTATAATAAAATTTTCCCAGAGCCAGCTATGTTTGTTCTAATTAATAAATAAGACGAATTACTTAGGATTAATACCAATGTTTACTTCAACATGAAAGCGAACGAAAAAAGAGCTTGGAAACAGCAAATATTTGGTATTAATTACATTTTTTTTTAAAGTCGAAATGGCCCAGTGTTTAAGGCATCCGCTTCGTAAACACGAGGTAATGGATTTGAATCCGGGCAAGTACCAACGTTTCAATTCATACGTAAAAAAGTCTTAAGTTGCTAATCCGCCTCTACTATGAGAGCCAGGCCTTTGCCCTGCAGTAGGACAATAAACAGACTGGTATTATTATATAAATATTTTGCAACTTTTACTCTATCAAAGTGCCAATATTTTTAAATGATACAAATGTTCCAATATTGTACTTATGTAGGCCAGTCAGACACAGTGTTGTTATTGTTCGTGCGTGTTCGCTACAATTAAACACGTAGATACGTATTGGAAATTGGTAACCGTTACATATTGTCGTTTTATAAAGAGAAACCATTAGTATTTTATAGAAATCAGCAAATATTGGTGGTTGCTTAAGTGAGAACTATCAACTTCTTTACAAAAATATCGTGACGTGGGACACCAATAATTTATATTTCAAAATTGCTAAAAGCCATTTAAAATCGCTACAATTAATTAGATACTTATTTGAGTAGTGTCTTTTTTATTAATACTTATGATATTTGTTTTTCGGATATCTGTGACTCGTTACGGCGAGGGTTCAAAAGCAGGTATGCTGATTTCCTGCCACAGCAATCCGAGAACTATGATTTATCTGCTTCGTTTCCGTGGACATGGAAATATGCGTAACATTTTAATAGCCTTTTCCCTCTCAAAAAAGGAGCAAGTATGATTAAATATAAAAATACTAACTAAACAGTTAAGGCCACGGCATACGTAACGAGATAATACCACGGATGCGACGGGAACGGAACAAGAACGTGAATGCTTTGTTCGCTTGGTCCAGTGAGTGCCACGTTCCTACCGCATCCTTATCTGCTTGACATATGCTCGTCCATATACTTTCATATACAATAATTTCGAAATTTCCCGTCCCGTCCGAAAAAACCGCGGCCTTTACTGTTCTGTGCTACTGTCTAGCAAGCAAGAAAACAATACAACCTTATCTTTAATTAGTACGTGAAGCTAAAACTTTGTACGCCTTTTTACGAAAGATGCGCGGACGGAGGAGTAATGAAATCTCATACACTCATTCTTATTTATAGAAGGAGTGCAGAATGCTAATATTTTTTTTAAATAATGCATAAAAAAATATGGCCGAATTTCGACCACTAGGCGATGTCTAGTGATGATAAATGTGTCCGTGTCATAGTGTCATATTTCCTTCTGTCTTGCCAGTTTGACAAAGCTAGGTTTGTTATTATTTGACGCGGCCCCGGTGAGCTTTGTCATTACTAAACATACCTTCGATTGAAGCGAGTATTTCTGTTGATTGCTTTTTCACAGTGCAATCTATTTGCAATGGATTCACTGCAATCTGTTTCATCTATAACTGAGAAATGTTCGTGGCGAAATGTTAACGTACCTACCTACTATGCAGTTTGAACCCTTGTAATACTTTTAAGGTCTCAGTTAACTGTGGGTAACTGTAACCTATACAATTTTGCACCACGAGAAGAATCGTTTCCCATTCTCGCTTTTTTTAAAAAGAAGACGTATCTACTTGTGTAGTACTGAAAGTCCTTTAATGTAATACGTACTGTATTTTCTCCAAGACAGATAGGTTAAAAGCTTTTTTTTTTTAGCAAAATACAGGCGTCCCAAATACTTTAATTGCGGTTTGCTCAAGCTAATATTTTCCTGGAGCTAAAGCTGTGGCGTTGAACGCGAGAAATCTAGCTGTTTACCATTTCTCAACAAACTCAGCTCGAAATTACTATTAATAGAGAAATGTTGTTTCATTAAAGTTAAATTTAAAGTGAGCTTCTCATTAATAACAGAACTGTCAGTACACGGAGCACTATTTACTATTTTAAATAAATTATGTACTTAGGTACTAAGCCGTTAACTGCAATTGCCAAGTTTAATAATAATTTCCGTCTACATTAATATTTTAAATTAATGTCATCTGTCGTCGACGGTGGAACTTTTAATTGCACTGCACCAATGGATGTCACTGCAACTCATTTAATTTCTAAATTAAAATGCAAGAAATTATAAATGCAGGACTACATTAAAACAAAAATGTTTACCTTCACCCATAGGCAGATCCAAGCGCCTTGTTAGTTTTATTTTGTGACTATCTGTCGTCCGCAATTTGCTCATTTGTATGAAATAAAAATTTACAAAATATCTTTAAAATTAAGCATTAATATGTGTTATTCTATGTATTTTAAGCCATATTATTGTAACATTTCACTAAAATCTGTAGTAGTTTTTGCGTGAAAGAGTAACAAACATCCATAATAATTTTCGCGTTTGAAATATTTGTAGGATTCGTTATTCGTTAGAAATGTCTAATATTCTATTATCGAGTAGCGCACCGAGGCGTGTGATTACGAATCGTAATGAGACACATGTGTCTGTGTCAAATTTTCGACATCAATTGTGTCATAAATAGATTTTGGCAAACGTATCCAAATGCGTCGTTCAATCAAAAATGTACGACATTTTGAAATTGAATCAATTTGTTATTGATTCACATTTTGATGGGATTTAAATTATCTTCCTGGAATGTTTTCATGCCACGAATTATGTTCTTGTTTACAAAATTGTGAGCGCGAGGTTGAATAAAATAAATTAGAACAGAATATTCTTTATTGCACAAACAGGACAGCTAATATTAGATAGTTACAATGATGGACGGTCTTATCGCTAAAACCGGTTTCTTCCAGTCAACCTTTGGATGGACATAAAAATGGAGAGAAATTAAGAATAATGGTGTTAAATTCAAAACCGAGCAAGTATTTATATATTATTTATTTAGTAAAAATAGGAATTTTAGTTATTTACTTTCTTAGATTACCGACCTTGGACATAAGTACTCATTTACGTAAAAGTTTTCTAGTAAAGAATCCTGGGAATATATCGGATAAACCTAGGTCTGAAATTGCCAATACACCTTCACGAAGCGTTGTGACCAATGTGTTTTGTTTTCATCTTTCTATTTTGTCCTGTAATGTTGCAAAAATGATCTAATATTGCCCAATTACAGAATAAATACTTATTTATTAAGATTACGATTGAAAATCGAGACAAATGTAAACGTTTCTACCAAACATCATTAGTTATAATACTTTCTGAATCAATGCTGATTGATTTGCCAAAGCCTACTTATTACCTATATTCTAAGATCAATATAAAGTCTCATACTTCTCTTATTTAACATTTATATCATAAATATTAAAATAATGAAGTTATTTTCTCTTTACTCTCTCAGATCGTTCTAATAAATTATATTCACCGTATTATGCGGACTGGATTACTTTCTGATGATTTGTTTTCCTTTTGTTTTGTCTGTACTTTTTATCTTAATTTTGCTGTTTTATTTTCCCTGTTCTTCTGTGGCTGTAACAAACGCTAAAGAAAAACAAACATGAAATAGGAAAGAATATTTTTTGTAAGGTTTTTGTATTTTGATTGTCATTTCTTGTTATGAACCTTGGTTATTTAGTTACTCAGTATATTTTATTAGAGGGTAATTCAGCTAGGTGTTTATCTGACACCACTGGAATTATAAAAATGTAGTACCTAGTCACTGAAATGAATGAGGGTGTTGAGGAAACTTTTCGGCACTAGTTGGCGCCACTTTGGTGAAAGGTCTTCTATTTTGACAGCGCTATCAAAACAAATATTTTTAGTGTTCATTTTGGCAATGTTTAATTTACAAAATGGATAGGACAATGAAAATTGCTGAGAGGGTTTTCAAAAATGGCGCCCACGAGGGGGCAGCACCGACGCGTCAGGTCTGCGTGAATTAGATTGCGTCTTGTGTATGTTACGGAGTCATTATATGTATATATTAGCTGTTGAACTATGTCCCTGGCTATTCTAAAGTTACAAAGTGAGTAAAACTTCTATGTTCATACCACACAAGTAAATTCGCTTCGAAAAGCAAGTATTATTTTGTTGAAACCAAAATATAAACGCTACAAGCTTTCTCGTAGGAAGAAGCTTACCGATACCAAAGGAATTTTCCATTCAACATAGTACTGGGTGGCGCAAAAGTAAAGACCCTATTTGGTTCAGCTATAACATTTTTTCTAAATTAGAAAACTAGATTTAGATTTTTTTAAATGTATATTTGTGCCATTAAATTTCGTACCATTAGGATTTAAAGATGATGTCTTTTAAATGGTGACCTCCAGAGTTGATACACATTTGAGCCCTATTTATGACATTTTGCATAACTTGCCGTAACACTTCCTGCGTTTCCATTTCCATCTCTCAGGGCATGTCAATAAGCAGAATACTCGGTTCTGGGGCACTGATAATCCGCGCATTATTCAAGAAACACCTCTACACCCACTAAAAGTTACTGTATGGTGTGGCATCTGTGTTGACAGAGTGATCGGACCCTATTTTTTCGAAGACGCTGGAGGCAATGCGATTACTGTCACTGGAGAACGCTACAGAACCATGTTACGTGAGTTTTTGATACCCAGTTTGGACGAATTGGGGCTGGAGCACATCTGGTTTCAACAAGACGGCGCTACGGCACACACAGCGCGCGACACTATGGACTTAGTGAGGGACGCTTTTCCAGGCCGAGTTATCTCTCGTTTTGGCGATTTGCCTTGGCCTGCAAGATCACCCGATCTGACCAGTCCAGACTTCTTTCTTTGGGGTTTTTTGAAATCTCGGGTGTATGTGAACAAGCCACAGACTCTCGCAGCTCTAAAAGAAAACATTCGTCAAGAAATAACGAACATATCGCAGGAAGTGTTACGGCAAGTTATGCAAAATGTCATAAATAGGGCTCAAATGTGTATCAACTCTGGAGGTCACCATTTAAAAGACATCATCTTTAAATCCTAATGGTACGAAATTTAATGGCACAAATATACATTTAAAAAAATCTAAATCTAGTTTTCTAATTTAGAAAAAATGTTATAGCTGAACCAAATAGGGTCTTTACTTTTGCGCCACCCAGTATTTCTAAGCTAGAGGAATAAGTAGAGTATTGTAGAATGCAGGTGCCGCGGCGCGACTGTACCGCGACGAGTGTAACGACTTGTACAAATATTGTTGTAAGGGTTCGTGAGCCTTACTATGTGTTTATAATATGTTTTGTAAGTTTATCATTTACTTTTATTTATCTAAAACTAATATTATAAAGAGAAAGCTTTAATTTTTGTATGTTTGTTTGTTTGCAACGATTTACTTAAAAATCTACCTATGTTACCGATTTGAAAAATTCTTTCACCTATTAATCTCAATCAATAAATTCAGCGGGTAAATAGTCTATATTTTATTATGTTAAACATATTATTTTCAGTCATTTTTAGAATTTCAATATTTTTAGCGCCTTCATAAATCTAAATGATGCAATACGACACTATGAAAAAAATGAAAAAAACAAAAAAATATGAAAATATTTTTATTACTGCAAAAAGACTTATAATAAACTATGTGTACATAGACAATATTATACAAAACAAGGATCTGAAACTCTTTGCAGATAAGACTTACATACTAAGACGAGAATATCTTTCGGTTCCTCACTAGGCAAGCCTGTATCGAGGTAACCTTTACTCGGGTAACAATTTACATTAGTCTCCGTTTTAAACACTATAAACTATACAACACATACTATTACTATGATATTTGTCGTAGCAGCTTATTTGCATATCTACCTGTATATTATGTTGTTTTTTACTAATTTCGAGCGAGTACAATGTTTTCATACAACGTAAATTAAAACATCTCATAGGTCTCGTTTGCAGACGTGGCCTATCATGCTGTTACTTTGTTACTTGTTACTTGTTGTTATAGTAATAGGATTGGTATTAAGTAGCTTTAAAGTCCGCTGACCATCTTACCAGCAAAGTCCACCATTCGAGTGGAGACATTTTGATACAAAGCAATCGTTCTCCTATTGTACCTACTCTAACTGGGTAATAATTTAAGAAGACGTTTACTGTATTAAAATAGCTTGAAATTTGTTCGTTCACGTGTTTTGTTCATCGGCGAGATAGTCCTTACAGTAGAGCCTTATACTTAGGTAGGTAGATACTTGTTTTTCCTTAATATTTTGCAAAGTCACAAAATATATAACAGAGGCCCTAGACAAGTGTCAAAGATTTCTATTCTATTCATAGAATAGATACAAAAATGTATGAGATTGACATAAGCGTTGGCGTTAGCTAATGTCAATCCAATACATTTTTTAATCTATTCTATGAATAGAATAGAAGTTATTGACACTTGTCTAGGGCCTCAGGAAAGAAAAGTATACATTAGGGACAAAAGGTACTTATTTAAAACTTATTAGATAAGTTTGGTATAATTTTATTATTGATAAGGAAGTTTGAGAAAAATTGTGTTCTTCGACTTTATTAGAGTTGAACGTTGATTTGAAAGCATGAAACTGCACTTTTGTATGCTTGTATTTTTTCTGTTCTTTTTTTACTAGAGGGAGATAGAGTGATGGAACGCAACAGTGGTTTCGTGCTGCCAGGATGTGGTTCAACGCTGTCTGTATCATGACACTCTTAAATAAAGTCCCATGACCTCCACTGTTGTAGGCCGATTTTCTTTTGTTATAATCTTTCCATCGAGTTATGTCTAAGAAATATATTGGAATGTAGTTGTTTGCTCAGAGGGGTTGCTTTTGTGTGTAGTTGTTCAACCCTCTTTGCTCGTACAAGTGTTGTAAGTTGTAACATAATGTGTTACATGTGTAACTGTCGGTACCTACTCGCACCCTTAGTGGAAAAGGACGCAGTTTTATAACTATTACGCGATTTTATAAGGCTTCAAGATAAAAATTATCTTAAAAATTATGGTTGGGAGTTTCACTGTCGCGGTGACATTGCGTTTGGTGCACAGAGCATATCGCCTGCAGTCATCAATTAAATGCACAATCCATACTAATATGTAATTGCTAAAGTAGCTCTGTCTGTCTGTCTGTCTGTGATACTTTCACGGCTATGCCACTGAACCGATTTTGATGAAATTTGAATAGGTTGTGCGTTTAAAATAGGGCAAATACCAATGTGAATTTTTCAAAATCGTATTCTTAGTCACATACAAAAAAAAAATAGAGGCCTGAAATCGCCTTGTGTAAGCGTGGTGAACAATTCCTTTGAATGAAAACGGGCCCTGCAACGGTAATATAATGGCCAGGCACAAACAAATCCTGCAACGGTAATATAATAGCCAGTGGTCTTTTAAATATTTGATTTGTTGTTTTATTTATTTATTTGTTTGTTTAAGAACCACCAGCAAGGTATACACCAAAGCATAACAATAATGTTTAATTGATTCTGATGTTTTGAAGACTTTAATTTGGCTGATATTATATTATTATTTATTTTTTATATTGTGGAGTTTCTCATTTCGCGCGTCTAAATAATGCTCCTTTACATTATAAAATTATACATGCCTACCGTAAAATCCCCCTATCACTCAAAAATAAACTCCGTGTAATAATCCTGCGGAGATGGGAAGTGAGCTGCTATTTCCTTAGATCAGATAAACGTGCCACTTTTGAACTCGATCGCGTAACATCGCGCAGAAATGTTTTGTTGAAAATCTTATGAACACATTACGTGATTCTAAACCAAATATTTAAAGTCAAGGACTAACAAGTTGGAGAAGAATACGTTGAAGTGCTGAAACATGGTCGTTACCTGAGGGTTGATAACATCTTTATATAATCAGTTTTTTTTGGTTCTTAGGGTATGGGCAATTGGATAATAGTTAATGTTGTCAACATATATATAAAACAATTATAACAAGTTCTACAATACGTTTGTTACTTTTTAGAGAACTGCGTATGTTAAGTTTTTTTAAAAGTAGAAAAAACAAGTGCAGAATACCTTAAACATAGTACTCTAAAAATTACGCAGTGATAGGTTTTATTTTAATTAAATATGTGTTGATAAGTTACAGTAATCCATACCAAAAGTATTTTTAGTTGAGTATATAATTTTTAGTGATTTAAAAACCCTTCATGTATGTACTTACCTACAATATATTTTGGATAAAGTATATTATACTCGATTATTATTTGATTTTAAATGTACATATATTTGCAAAATATAAAAGTATTATCATATAATATATTTTTTTCTTTTTTTTTAATCTTTGTTCTGCCACATTGCTATAATCAGATTTGGTATTCCTTTAATAGGTCGTCATGAGGTTTCGCACATCCTGTGATATGGCGCCTCTTATAAGCTGAGCTTGTATGCTGAATTATTCAGGTTGTGGCCAATCGTAGTCGTTTCAAGCGCAAGTCTATGCGTTATAAGCGCGATAGTCCGTAGTTTACTACCTATGACTAGAACGTCACATGAAGTTCTACAAGACTCCTAGATATCACCTACAAACAGACATCACATAAATTTTTAATCTCTTACCTGCCAGTAGGATATAATATACTAAAGACATTTAATTTTGATAGAGCATAAATATAAAGGCACAGACAGTAGGTACCACAAAAAAACCTATTTAGACCAGTAGTTTATCGTGAAAGTCTACAAAAAACTATGTACAACAAAAACGTAGAAAAAGAAACAAAATGCGGCGAGAGGCGTGCGGGGGCCGAGGTCAACCGAACTCGACTTTTTAATTGTTTCAATTGATGCTTCTAACTGTTTCGTTGTTTTGTGCACAGAGGTGACCTCTGTTTATCTATACCTAGAGTTTATTCTATTGCCGGTGTCATTTTGCATGGTACTCAAGAAAAATTTTAAGAATCTAACGATTAAAAATAATAATAATATAATAACACATCAATTACATAACACTATTTAGACCCAAAGAAAGCATAATTATGGCTTGTTTAGTTTTAAGAAAGCGTTTAAACATACTTAAATACTTTTTTTTTGTAAATACATACAATAGAATGGCTTGAGTTTCATGCCAGCTCATCTCATGGCTCTACCTTGTCAGCAAACTGGCTGTAGGTTAATTGGCTGACATTTTGTTTTTGTTATCTAAATGAATACGGAACCTACAAAGCAGAACATTTTTGCAAACACATAGTCGCATTAAATCACATATTAAATAATAACCGAAGGGTAGCGTAGAAAGCGCCGAGTCAGCGTAAATAATAGCACGCGATAACGATAGTAACAGTTATTAATCATTGTAATAATAGTGATGTATGATATTGTTTTTTAAGACAACTGCTGCACTAGAAATAGAACGAACATTATATTATTATCTACATCATACCGACCCATCATTATCCCACTGCAAAGAAAATACCTATTCTCAGATAGAGAAGGCATGAGGCCCAATTTCTCCCTTTTGCTTTATTTCTCACCTCCTTCAATCTTTTTACCAACCCTCTCCCTTCACCGTAGGCAGCGGCTTCGCGACAGTTACCACTTACAATCAGGTTGGTTAGGTTAGTTGGGCTGTTTGCTCATCTGCTACTGTCGGCAATAAAGAAAATGAGCATTAAGCCATTGTCGCAAAGTCATTGTTTTCTTTTATCTTCGTCTCCGATAACTTCTCAACCACGCATTGCCTCTTAGTTATGCTGCGGATCCGTAACGTTTCGAACTTATACTTATTCTTAGTATCAAGAAAATAATTAGTGGAGTGACTCTTGACTGGTTTAAATCGTACCTCAGTGACCTCAAACAAAGAGTTGTCGTGTGAGAGTATTGCAGTGACTTAGCTACTGCGGGTTTTGGTATTCCGCAAGGTAGCGTATTGGGACCTACGCTATTTATATAAATGGCCTATGTGCTTTAAAACTGCCACAAGCTAAAAAATCTTTACCTACGCTGACGACACTGCAATAGTCTTCTATGGTAGTTCTTGGGACAACATCGTAATCAGAGTAATCTGCTAACACTGAATACTGAAAAAACTAAAGCAGTAAATTTTTATGTCACTCAACGCTCCACACCTCGGAACATTCTCAGGCTAAAGCTACATTCTTGTTCGAACACTGTCAGTTGTGTCTGTCCCCGGCTAGGTGAAATCGATTCTATTAAATACTTTGGGGTATACCTAGATAATCACTTAACGTGGACAACACACTTTTCTGCATTAAACAATAGAATTAGAAAGTTAATGCATGTTTTTAGACAATTACATAAGGTTGCAGATGAAAAAACACAATAAGTAGTATACCTTTCTTTCTGCCAATCAATTTGTACCTACTGTATTATAGCATGGGGTGTTGTACCCAAAACACTTTTGCTAAAAGTAGAACGAGCACAACGTACCTTACTGAAAGTAACACACGGACGCCCTTTCAGATACCCTACCGATTCGTTATGTTTAGATGCTGGCGTGCTTAGAATCAGACAAATCTACATACTTGCTATTGTCATGAGATTTCACAAAGTAGCCCTGAGCACTGCCAACAGTAACTCAAAACGGAAACTGAAATAGGACAAAATCAAATGCCGTAGAAACATTGGTAACAGTCATATACTTTTATGGGACCCTATGTATATGGCAAATTAAATAATAATCTCAATTTAGCCAGACTATATAAAAACAATATAAAAATCTTATTAACCAGTGGATTCGTAATCTGGATTATAGGAGTACTGAGGACATCGCGCGCGCACGCAAATACACACACACACGATGCATGTGAATTTAGCTTTTAATTTTATATCCTCAACAGTTTATCCTTATTTAATATAGCAGATAAGTACCTTAAAAAGTCGTGTAATTTCATATTATTATAATTATAAATACTATATACGAAAGAGGCTAGATCCTACAACACGGAATCCGAGTGTAGGATCTAGGGCTACAACCCATGTAATTATAATTTTATTTGAAACAATAAATATATATTTAGGATTTAATCGTGAAAAAAAAAAGTTGGCATAATAAACGTCATCATCATGAAAGTCATCTCGATGCTGCGATCTAAAACCATTGGAACATAACTTATGTAACTTTTTATAACCTTATTAGTTAAAGTTTTGTGGCCAAATAATGTTAAAGGAAGAAATGAAATGTTTGCCCAGGATACAGTCTACCTACTTCCTGCTATGTTTTCTATTTGTTCTTGTATGTTTACAATACAATAACATTAATAATATAAATACATTTTTGAGATAATGTTTGCTCGTTAACATAATTTAGTATAACGTCTTTTGCGGTTGTGTAAAGTTGTTGTTTTTATTTGTCTCGGCTAGTCAGTGGGCAAATGGAAAGGGGAGGCAATAGGTTGTAACACACACGCCTGTTGTCATTTACCTGATCAGATACTAGCGTTCTGGCATACTGGTGAACAGTGCCTATTTGGCGCAGCCGTGAGACACATGCTACCAACCTATTTAAGGTATTGTATCTGTTGTTGTGTTGTTGTTAATAATTGTAACGTCGGTTACCTTGTGTAAATTTGTGTGTGTCTTTTGTCTGTGTCAAATAAATATTTTTTCTTTCTTTTTTTCTTTCTTTCTTTACCTGGCGTAAAGAGTCAGAATCTGGCGTTATGCCAGACTCTGGAGAAATACGGAGAATTTCTTGTCAGAAAATCCAATACCGATATAATTGACTCAATGGTCGAATATGGGACTTCTGTGTTGCAGTCCACTCAACCATCGAAACAGTCAATATATGTTTAATTTTAGTTTAAGAGCACGAGGAATGGTATTCAATCCGTCGTGTGCTTAGGAGCAGATCTGCACGAGACACAATGTTATTTATCTTGTGTCTGATAATACAGCGTACGCGAGGTTGAATGTTTTTAGTAAGTGGGACAGTTCGAAATACACGAGTAGCACCACCCAACCTTCTTCCGTTCCCGTACACGTAAGATGGTAAGATGCGTGACGTCTAAGTGAATGCCATAAAAAATGCATTTATACATATCAAATGTTTTATATATTTAAAATTAAAAATCACACACACACTTGGAATGACACAGTAACGTATAGACATATTGCATAATGTCATATAAACTGCATCCGATACTAAAGCTCACACAAGTCTGTCGCTAAAGTAAGCTAGATCTTTAGCTTTTTGTGCGAAAGCTAGCAGAGCGGGTGTACTGTCTGGAGCCGCTATTGTTCTCAAATCTCTATCGTTTTAATAGTAAATGGATTCTCACAAATCGTAATTATTTACTGGTCGCGAATACATTTTCACGACTCGTTTATGTATGTAGGTGCCGTCTAATACCTTTTGTCATTTAGTATTGGCTAATGGTTGGATGTTGTCTCTTACGAGTAGTGTGAATCAAAATTATTTATTTAGCTACTTGCGAACAGAACATAATTGATTTCTAGAATTCGACTCGGTTTTACAATAGCATTCTAGAACCCACAAGCTATACTAATAACATGCTTAATTTGAGTCTAGGTGGCGTTGTGTGTAGTTGTAGCATATTATTTAGTTGAATAACATCCATACCTACGGTAGTTTAAAGATAGGAAAAATCGGTTAGAAACCCAATTTTACCAGTTTACGACTATGTTTTTTGGGATGGTGTCAACTGTCCACTACCTGCGGACCTCACTGACTGCTTACCGTCAGGCATTTTAGTAGGCTAATATAAAACAAAAGAAATACGAGGAACAAGGACAGCCTAGTTTCTTATAAATTCATCGATTACCTAAATGTCTTGTCTGTCGTATAGGTTGAAGCTAAATAAAAATAAGTAACATACAAGCTAGGATAGTGGTAAAAAAGCTACGTTTTTATTTGTGAGACCCACATCAATCAAGAGGCGACCACGTTTTGACTGAATGTCGGGTAAATAGATTACAGAGTAAAAACGCGGGTTGTTGTCTAATAATATTATTGCTTTGTGTATTTAATATGATACAAAAATACAAAGAAAATATTATTAACTTTGACGCAATATTGCGATGCGACCGGTTGCGGCCGTAGTATGTGACAGCTTTAACTGTGTCAATGATTCTGTTAACACTGTTGCAAGTGTGCGTCTCCCGTGAGGATGAAACTACTAACTTATATTAGTAGTTAATAACGTTATTTCTCAGCTATGTGAAGTTTATTGCCTTTCAAAACAAAGCACATCTTACAAATACCTTTTATTCTAATGCAGTGACAAGTCACTTGGAGTGGAATGCAGTAGTCTGGTCTCCACATGAAGCCAAGTACAAAACTATGTTAGAACGCATTCAAAATAAGTATGTTAGATTTTTATACTTAAAACAGTTTGGGGTGTACCCAGGATACCCACTTCTGTATCCTACACTATTTATCCTTGGCATGATAGGGTACTACAAACTGGAAGTGAAAAGGGAAGTAGCTCTGGCCACATATTTATTTAAAGTGTTACGTGGTATAATACACAACCCAGCTGTCCTAGAGGCGTTTCGGTTTTGTGTACCTGACTGGTACGTGGGACGGCGGCGCCGACCTCCGTTGTTGGAGGTGCCGCGAGCGCGTACCAACCTATTGCTTCACGCTCCGCTGACGCGAGCGCTGCGTACGCTCAACATCGTGGCTGGGCAAATTGATTTGTTTTCGTGTACATTGAACGGATTCACAAAGGTCACTTATAGTGTAGTTAGTAAGTTAGATTAAGTTAAGTTTTATGTTATTGTGGTACACTATCGCATTAGGTTAAGCGTTACCTGTAAAGATAGTCGTATGTTGTGTATATAAATAAATAAATAAATAAATAACATTAATAGTAGTGGTCACAGCCCGTTTACCCAAAATGGAGCGGAGTGTGAAATACACATTATATCTTTTTTCTTTTATAACAAATATTCATTTGCAATTGTATGTATAGAATTGAGTATATTACTGGCATGGTTACTTGAAATTGTAACCCATGAAATGATATAAAAATCTTGTTAGTAAAAAGAGTTACCTAAGTTTCTTATAGATTTTCTCATGGCTCAGCATCGTCAGCAAATTGTTCTGTAGGTTACTTGGATGTTTTGTTATATTTACAATTATAAAAATTACTCATGTGATTCAAATGAACCAATGAGTTTAATAATATTCTTTTTAGGCATTATTGTTTATGGAAGCCTTGATTGACAATTTAAGTTTTATGTAGTACCGATTAATTATCTCACGATGTTTTCCGTCAATAAATGTTAGAGGCATTTAGAAAATTACTTGTTCGATTTCGAACTCTGAATCGCCTGTTTGTAAGACCGTGCCTTAACCACTAGGCAATAACAATAACTATATCGACAATTATTATTGACAAACACTTTAAATGTTACGTTTGAGACCTTTGTCCAGTAGTGAACGTCTTTTGGATCAATGTCAATCGTCAATCCGCATAATGTGGCAATATGCCTTCTCTATATCTGAAGAGACGTCTTCTTGTAGAGGGATAGTGACAGGCTGACATAATGGTCTGCTCATAGGGCTCAGATATTTATAATGTATATACATGCACTATGGTATAACTTATTTGATTTTGCATTTTATTGCAATTTTATTGCATTTACAAAATTACGAAACCATACAAAAACTATTATATAACAACTAAATACTATTAAATATATTAGCAAAAAACTACATTTAATAAAAATAAATAAATAAATAAATAGATAATAGAAAAGGAAAAGATAATTGGTTATTGATATTACAGCAGAACACTACTGATTTACACAAGTTCATTGTAGGTAAATTGTATCTGTGCGACTTTATTTTATTTTTTGTTATGTTCGCAAAATTACAGTATGTAAAGTGTTATGATATAAGTTTATACCTAATTAGTATTTAAAGCATGTACTTTTGTTATTAATTAAGATACATTTTATAACTACAGTCATAGTGATGTACAGAAAAGAGAGGGGTCTTTTCTAATACAGGTTTTTTCAAACTTAAAAGAAAAGATCCACACATTCTAAAAAAATTGCGAATCATCAGACAGTTAACTCACAGTTCAATATATAGCGAAAATACTAATTTTCACATTTGATAATAAATATGATCTTTCATTTTATTGCAAAGTATTGAGATACTTATGTATGGCGTGTTCATCGGAGGTTTTATTTGATTGAACGCGGAACGTCGAAAATATTCTATGGGACTATTATAAAATTACCTAAATTTATATTTATTATTATGCATGTGCTGATAAAAACGCTATAATTATGTCGAACTGAAATAACACTGGTGTTTATCTTGAATCACGAAGAAAAATGTGACAAAAGCAACTAGGTAGATGCACTGTAAACCTAATTAATATAACGGACGACAATTTCATGTTTCATAAATTCATAACACAACATTTTGATTTAAGTTTTAGAAATTTCGTCATTTTGGAACGTACTTGGAAAAATTCCTGTAAAGTAGATTTGAGTATCACTTAAAGATAATTCTAAGCCAATCTTTGTCTTAGCCCTAATTAGTTCTTTTAAATCTCGGTGTTTTCCATTAAAATTTTCCAGTTCTAGAGGAAGGACTGTTGTGGAAGATAACTTGACAACGTGTTTAAATTGCCCAACCACTGGGAATAACATATTGTAAAACTTTTCTTGATATAAAACTTTTGTTTTAATTGTAAAACTTTATTAGAACAGTTGAACAAGTTAATGAAGTTTGTATAAAGTTATTGCGTATCAATGCTGTTGGTTACATAACGATGTCAGTACAAACATGTATGTAGCAGGGTGCGGTGTGGGCTGTATTTAAGTATATAGAAGTATGTGTTTTATCTTAAATACTAACAAAGCAGAAGAATTTATTTAAACGTGCTTGAATCTGAAACTACTGAATTTATTAAATTATTTATGTTAAGTACTTTAAACACACAATGAAGAGATATAAAGATACAAGCTGCTCCCTGCGGCTTCGCCCGCGCGGAAAATAGTTTAATTAATGTAACTCGAAAACCAGACTTATTTTTGGAATAAAAAGTATCCTATGTCCGTCTCCGGCACCAGATCTATGTACATACCAATTTTCATCGAAATCAGTCGAGCCGTTTAGGCGCGATGAATCCACTCCTGAGCAGTCGTAGGTGCTCCTACTGTACCACTGAGGCAGGCGGCAATTTCTTTTATCATTAACAAACTAATTAACAAAAAATCAGTAACAAACTAAATAAGCCAATTAGTCCAAATGTATTTCATTGTTTTCAAACCTTTTGTATAAATAATAACACTATTATTTTTACAAATCAGAATTACTACGAACAATCACCAAAACTGTTCAACCAAATCATTTCTTAGTAACGCTGATCGATTTTACCTATTCCCTTATTGTAAACAACATATATAGACCCCTAGTCTCGTTATAACAGCATATAAGGAAAGGTCTATTATATAATACTTATATATAATAGTTGTTTTCCCTCGAGGAAATGTCAATGGTTATAATCGAATGAATGTAGAGGTCTAATTATATTGGACAATATATTACCTATTTATAGCCAGTAATTTCTTTTTTACAATCAATCGCTAATGTATCTGTGTCCTAGAGAGGGTGGGACGCTTGCAAGCGCGACCTTTAACAAAAAACAAAACACTATCTAGTTTTAGGCAGCCATCTTTTTAAAAGCACGTAAATCTCATACAGAAAATGAATTTGCTGTACCACAGTGTAAGATGGGTTGGTAACCGCAGGCTTTGATCAAAACGTTCCTGTTAACTCCCGTTACTTGGTATTTTCTTAGACGCCTCTCAAGGCCACGAAGAAGAGATTGCGTGGTTTTATATTCTACAGCGAAGAACACACGACACTTTTGAACAAATTATTCTTAACAATATATTAAGTTTCCTGTTAGTAAAGACAAAGACGCTTTATATATGTCGTGACTTATTTCTGAACAGTATTAAAACTATACAAACGTATAGAAGGATCTAGTTCTGAAACTATTCGTACAATACAAAGGAAGCGTGTGTACGGCTCAAGTTACGTACGATCATTAGTCGGTAGTACTGTTTTACTTGTATCGAATATTCTAGTAATCTTTGGTTACTAACAAGATCCAAGTTTTGATCTAGTTTGAACCTACTATCAAGTTGTAATCTATATTCTAGTGCTTCTGTATATTGCAATATTATTGTCATCTGTTTCGATGAAAAACGTCTACTGGAGTACAAAGTCCTTCTCCAAACTTTAAATTTATTTTTGTCATAATTGCAGGATATACGCTGTTAACAATTGAATACATTTCTCTGTTATGTTTTTGGATGGAGAAAAATGTGTAGGTTGCGTGGTAGGTTGCAGCGGGCAGTTTGTTAGGTTTACTGTCCGCGTTCTATGTAGAATATGATTTGCTAAATAAATTGCCAATATTTGTTCTCTCTGGCGCGCGCACTTTGCACCCTCAGTCTCATATACGATGTAAAATATTTTATTACTCTCTTGAGCGTTTTCATAAAGATAGCCATTTTTAAAATTTGTTACAGTAATTATTGTTTATTCAGTTTGTAGTTTAGAGATTAAGTGACTGCTATATCGAATTGGATTAGTCTGTAAGAATATTGTAAGAAATAATTAATATATAAAAGAATAATTTATTTATGCCCTATGCTAAAAGATTGTACAGTAGTCTAGAAATCTCAGATACAGATAATCTGTGTTCACTGAATACGAACAAAAACAATAGTGAATGGAATAAATTTACTTTTTGCCATCACCGCTCGCTTTGTCGCGTGAAAAGTGTCCAAGTTGTCGGCGTAGTGTTGTTTGTCTTAACTTTCAGCGACAGCTTTAATGACACTCGTCACTCCAAGTGCTGTCTGCACAATAAATAACTACTTAAAATATATATTACTATCTCAATGATTTTGTTTACGGAATGCCACGAGGTTTCGAGTTCGATCCCCGTGCCGGAAAACTCATATTGGGTTTTCCTGTAATTCTAGTAATCAGGATTCTGAAATTCCAATATATAATGGAACATCACGCTTATATCCCTATGGGTTACGCAGAGGTATGGTTAAACCCGATTTAACAGAGGGATAGCTTGATGCAATTTACGGGGCACAATACCTGACTCCGGGGTAATATTGAGAATTTCTCTGAAATTGTGCTGGGTACAAAGAAGCCATCATAGCTGGCGAAACTTAGATATTATTTATCTCTGTCTACTCCTTCAAAGATAAAACGACTGATGCTATTCTATAATATAAAAATTAATTGCTTAATGTGTTGCTAAGCGCATATCTCGACAGCAGCTGAACCGATTTTGCTAATTCCTTTTTTATAATATTCCTTGAAGTACGAGGATGGTTCTTACGGAGAGAAAAATTAAAAAAAATGCCAATAAAAAAACACTTTGCTACATTTCCATACAAAAGTATCTTTATTTATACTAAAATGTTTAAAAATATGTCCACCCGTGCGAAGTCGGGGCGGGCCGCTAGCATTAAATAAAATTATGTCATACTGGTAAAAAATGTACAGTAGGTACTCTATGTTTTGTAATGAATTGATTGCACACTCGTTAGTGGGAATAAACACAAAATATAGATTTGCAACTACAATAGCGCCGAAATTAATATAGGCCAGAACGACTTATTTGTTTTTCAGTGCAAACTATTCGTCAACATTTATATAAAAATATATAATATGATGCATTTTACACGCAAAATACTTAAGTTAAGCGTGTATTAATTTTAGAGTACCTACATAAATCTAAGATCGGCTTCTATTTGAGGTTGAAAGCTCAACCCAGCTTACTTGATGGTACACTTTTATCATACACACTTGGTGTATGCAGCGGGTAGTTACAGATGAGTGTGCTTGTAAATAAATGATGAGACGAACTGCCCGTCCGGTTCGCTCGGCGATAGCACAGCAGTATTTATGTTGGCAGCCATCATGTTTTCATATCACGGTGAATACTCTAGCATGTTGCAGGGCTTGTTTCGTGTATTACTAGAACACATATATGATACTAACTATGCTTTTTAGGAATAATCTATCTTGTGCTGATTACCGTAGAGTTTAAAATTTCACAAATAATAATTTTTCATTAAGAGTGAGATATTCTTCTATTTTATTCATCAGTGGGAGTTCCTGCGATTGCTGCACAAGACGAGACAAAAACTTTGTGTAGTTACTATAATTTGTGCTCAGGAATTGTTTGTTTGTAAGTTGTAACGTACTTACGCAACGTTGGAACAACTCCCTAATGAGAGCTGTCGTTAAAAAAATTTAAACAATCGAATTTCATATGTCTCTGAGCATCTGGAGATCAAAGTACCTGTTCTGCTCGTTGGAGACTAATGCCACAAAGCATAGAAAATTAAACTCTCACTCTTGTACAGTCAGAAAAATTTATTTATGAGAAACAAATGTACAACGTGTCTGTTTATCGAAAGAGTTTGTTTGTTTGTTTGTTTTAACGCGCTAACCTATGAAACTACCAGCCGGATTTAAAAACTATTTTTGCGTATGATAGCCCAGTTCTCGAGGAAGGTTATAGGGTATGTAACATCACGATACTGGTAACAGGAGCAGAGCAGTTAGCAAAAACGCGGGTGAAACTGCGCCGCGAAAAGTTAGTCAGTTATAAATAGAAGCGACTATATAACTAATATACCTCTTGTAATGTAAAAACTATAAAGCATGTCATTCGCTAGAGTATCCATCAGTTTGATGGTGACAGTTCTAAGGCGGTACCTATCTACTTTGAGTTTATATTCAGAAATTTTAACGCAAACGAAGTGTTTTTTTACAACCAAAATGACTGGCATATGGTAAGAGTTCAGTGGAATCCAGGTGCGGTAGAAACAGCCATTGTGTCAAACTGCTGGTATAGTGGCCTACACTATGGCGGCTTTTAATTGGAAGGAAACACGTGCTAAGTAAGTATAAAGGATAGCTTTAGATTTCACTGTGACACTTTAGCTTGTTACGTGTATTTTTAGACACCTATTATTCTTTTTAATATACGGTATTTATACAGAAGTATACGGAGAGTTTTTTTTTTAATTTTTGTATATGGAATAATATGTGAATTATACATGCGTACTAATCCCTTAAGAGGATAATATTGATAATATTGAGAACGAAGTAAGAAAGCATCTTGTGCCTTAAATAAAAAATGAAAAAATATAAAATTTTATATATTTAAATGTAGTTATGTATTAACGAACAATATCGGCCATTGACATGATAAATCTCAAGTTTATTCGAAGTCATACTCTGTAAGTATAATAATAATAATAATAAATTTATTTTTTATTTTCCTTCACAAATTGTCTGGCTTATGCTAAAATACAGGTAGTAGAACTAGGATAATTTGCGAAGGACTGGTGCCTGAAATGGGTTTGTTAAACCTGTGCTACAGGTCACCAGGCCCCCGAAGTGACGACACAATTGCTAATGCGAAAGTGGTAGGATGGTTGATCTCTAGTTTCAGTTACAACAGTATTATATTATCAGGCATCTAAAAGAAACTAAAACTAAATAAAATAAAAAACTTAAATAACTAGTAAAATGTAAATGTAAAATAACTTGTATACTTATATGCAGGTAGTGATAAGTTGCGAGAGTAGTGAATGTTTGAGTGTGGAGTGTGTGTGTGTGTGTGTGTGTGTGTGTGTGTGTGTGTTTGTGTGTGTGTATGTGTATGTGTGTGTGTGTGTGTGTGTGTGTGTGTGTGTGTGTGTGTGTGTGTGTGTGTGTGTGTGTGTGTGTGTGTGTGTGTGTGTGTGTGAACTTGTGAAGTAAGTGTAAATGTGGGTAAAAAGTTGATGTGGATGGACTTTTGTATGTTGGACAATACGGAAGTGAAAAACAGTTACTGTAGGGGGTGAAGAAATTTTTCTGTAGCCTCATAGTTTAGGGTTTTCAAGTGTTGAACAACTACTTGTTTGCATTTGAAGGAAGAGAGAGGATAGATATGAAGAAGGTTATTAGTCTTATTATACAGGTAAGTGCCGAGAAAACAGAAGAAGTGGTGAGAGAATGACGTTTTAAGTGTTATAGGAGTGCACACCGTACCCACACGGCGCTTACCTTTAGTTTTCTCAAGATCATAATGAGTGTGGGCATGCTTGGTTAAAACAACTCTCATTATAAATGTTTGCCTCACGGTGAGTATAGTCATGTTGTGCCCATTTTACAAACTGGCTTCCCGCGACGCGGTTTCACCCACGTCTTTGATTACTGCTGTGCTCCCGTCGTCCGTAGTGTGATGTTACATAGCCTATAACATTCTTCGGGAACTGGGCTACACCCTATCATACGCGAAAAGATTTTTTCGAAACCGACTGACAGTTTCAGAGATTAACGCGTTCAAACAAACAAACAAACTCTTTAGCTATATATAAATAGTGTAGATTAGTAAGAGTGAAACAAACGCAAACTAATGGTAGCGTTACAGTAGTGCCCCCTAACCTGCTCAACATATCTTTACAATTCGTAGCCCGGTCTCTTTCCGTGGTCCACGAATAGTGTATAATTAGGGCGCGGCCTCACGTGTCATCGCTGAATGCCAAGGTTCAAGCACACTGGTGTGTACCCGGGCTACGAGCACACTTTTGTGCAGTCGCGGGGTGAAGGACTAGGGATTGTATGGTTTTTGTTTCAATTCTACCATTGTTACATTTATGTAAACTGAAATGGAATGGAAAGAATACGAGTCTTACTTATTTTATATAATAATAATATAATATAATATTCTACCATATTTACACAGCGCCATCTAGCCCCAAATTAAGCAATTATATTTGCTTGTGTTATGGGTACTAAACAACTGATATACTACTTATATACTTTTTTTTTTTTTTGTAAATACATCGGATTATAGATAAATTACACCCAGACAAAGAACAAACAATCATGCTCATCACATAAAGATTTGTCCTGGGTAGGAATCGAACCCACGACCTCCTTCCTTTATGATTACATTGTTTTGTTTAATTTTAAGTATGGAGTGTAAGTTGTTATTTCAATTTAAAAGATTTACCTCCAGCATTCCGTCGGATAGATTATCATTCTATTGTTATTAGTTTGGTGGTTACGCGTCTCATATTCACGAAGTTCAGCGTTCGAATTCGGGTAAGCATCAATGTGACGTTTTGAAAGTTTTGTTTATTATTTTGTTTAAACCTACTATTTATCATAAAAGATCTCAGGGTTCAGATATTTTTAGGCGGAGGCGGTCGGATTTGTAAGCAGCCTAGTAGTGAATAGTTCTTTCATTAAGTTGAATTCGGAGTAGATCAATTTCAGAGTGGGTCAGCCTCTGTCAAGTACAGGAGATAAAGCTAAAACATATTGCCTACAACAGAACAGCTTTTAAACGATACCTACTTTGTACACGGTTCGTGTCCCTTCACACACAATATTGCAAGTTTAGACCCTCGTACTAGTGAAGTAGAGTGTCGGGGAGTAGTTTTCATAACTTTCATATAATAGCGTTTGACATGTGTCGTCCTTCATATAAACAATGTTAAGTTTGTCCTTATAATATAGGTAGTAGGAGGACTGTGGCACACACTAAATTGCTTAGTAGGTTATTTGTACGTAGCGCGGTTATGTCTTTCGGCACTACTTCGCTCCCGTAGGCCGCTGCGTGATATTATATAGCATAATAATCTATTTCAAGAATTCACACTTCAACACTTCTTTTGTTTGGCTGATAGTCTTAGAAAAATGTAGCCGAATGCCAAAAAAAACATAATTATGAAAAATGCAGTCCAAATTTCATATTATTAATGTTACGTGATACTCATTATGACCTTTACGTTTGAAAGCTCATAAAACTTGACTGTTTTCTTTGCATATTTTCACGATCGCTTTTCATAAAAATGTTTAAAGCGTTTTAATTATGCAAGATAAATAGGTGTAATTAAGTCAGCTTTCCACTAGTTACCCGTAGCCCACAAACACGGTGTCGTGTCGTCTGAAAACGTGACAAATGTTGTGCCGGTGAGTTATGGCCGTCCCTTCTGTGGACGGTGACTAAGTACGTCTCGCTCCGTGGACAAGCGCCCTCCGTGACGGGGCTTATGTCTCTATTTGTACTATATACTTCGAAAATTATAGATAATGATTAAGATGAAGAAGATAGAAAATAAGAAAAAGTCTAAGTTATTTTCATTAAAAAAAAATGAATAATTTAAGTATATTTGATGAAAAAGCTCCGCATAAGATACTACGTGTCGGTTAGGGTTAAATAAATTATATAAGCTTTAGAGCTATAAGTACTATCTACTCCATAGTAGAAATCATTTTAACAAAGAATTAAACAAACGGAATTCACTGAAATCTTATTAACATAATGAATACAAGCTAAACTATCTGCCGAGCCACAGAGTGTTAAATAACTAACTAAAACAAATAGAAATGCTCTGTGATTACAGTCAGAGTTGCGGGGCTAAAGCCACCTTCGCCTGATGTTTTGTTAAATTTTTCAACAAACATAATAGAATAAGTAATTTATTATGCAGAATTAATCCCGCGACGCCGTTGATTTTAAATTTAAATCAGTTTCTTAGCGACGTGTTTTTCGTACCAAGTACCTATACATTCGTGTTGTAGTAATACTTTATTTTGTTTGTTGTGGCTGGTTTAGTTGAGACAAGAGAGGTTCAGATATCACTTTTTAGTCAGTCGAAGGAGCTTCATTCACTGCTATATTCTTACTAAAGTGTAAGGAAAGGAAAAATAAAACAAGCAATATATATTATTAAAATACAAAAAGTCCGCCTGCCTAAAAACAAAGTGAAAAGCTATTTTTTTTTTCGTGCTAACGCTACATTGAAATATTACGCACACTAAGTCACTCCCACAATTAATAAGAATCTAATGACACCTCATATGTTAAAATCCATTAAGACAAATAGGTTGTAGAGCGTGCCAAAGAAATAGACATACATACATACATACATATGCTCGAAAAACATTACCCTCCTTGACTGCGCCAGTCGGGCAAAAAGCCGGTTTGTAGCGATATTACATAAAATTGTTGTTTTGTTAATACAAACCAGCATTTGCAGTTAGAACGTCGAGTGCACGTTTTTACTAAAAAAATATATTTTTCTATACGTTACAATGCCGAAATTTTTGAAAAATTGCTCTTCCAAATTGTTTGGCTTGGTAGACAAACTATACATTGTTCTAACACCTTCGGTACGTTAGTCAAACTCACGATTTCTACAGTGTTTATTTACTTGTCTCGCCCAACTCCTACTTATTTCTTTGTATCTCTGTGCAGTTATTTATAAAATCCAGGCAGGATTTTATATCCACAGACGAAAGCTTTCTGCTTTGCATTCTTATTATCTTTAATCTGATTAGCTGCTTTAGTGTTTTTTTGCGAATTTTCCTTGTCTCGTTTTTTAAACAGACATCTCCCTTAACAATTACGGATCACACAAGATTCTATCTCGTGTAGGAATCGAATCTATGACTGCAGTTACTTACAAGTCACATGTACTGCCGCTACACCACCGAGGTAGTCATCATAATCTTTACATTTATCGTTTGAAAGTCTCGGAGTATCAAACATTATCCATATGTCTCTTGGCTCTTCGTTCTCGTCATCTTTATTTATCTCCACGGCTTTGAATGAAAATTGTGTCGTGTGCTTTACTTCTGAGAAATAGGCAGTACGTTCAACGGTCTGCTGGCTCCCGAATGTCGAGAAGATTTACACTATTAATCTTGGTCTAATAATCATGGTCGAAATGGTCCAGTGGATAAGGTACCCACTTCGTAAGCACGAGGTAGTGGGTTCTAATCCGGGCAAGTACCAATGTGATTTTTCAAATCATATGTACTTTCTAAGTTTATCTTGGACATTTCTGACTGGCGGTGAAGGAAAACATCGTGAGGAAACCTGGAAAAATCTGAAATTGCCAATTCGCCTTGAGCAAGCGTGGTGATTAATGCTCATACCTTCTCTATACGAGAAGAGGCCTTTGCCCTGCAGTGGGCAGTAAACAGGCTGGTATTATTATTATTATTAATCTTAGTCTACAAGAGTAACAGAGATATTCGTGTAGACTTACTTTTGTTTGTCTTCTCTATTAAATAGTAAGGTAATACATAATATATTTGCTTACAAGTAAAGATCCGCAAAATGATTCTACAGTCACACACATTTAGAAGCTTTTGATGCTTTCAATCTCGTAAGAAATTTAATGGGAGAATAATCTGAGGACAATACATCATACATTTGAAATTGCCTTCACAAATTGAATAATACATTGAATATGACGACAGATAATGAATCAAAGCCTCTAATAACATGCCTGTAAGCCTATCAACAATTATGTCCTATATAAGGAGCAATTTCAAAATTGTTTGGCAAGCAGTACGATAAAGCGGATGAAGCAAATTTGAGGTAATTCACGAACAGTCGCGAGTTTCTACCATAATGAAGCTGATTCTAAAGGGTTCACGTCTGCGTTTTGAGAATCTGCTGTTTGAGATTTGACGATTAATTCAGATATTTTGCTGCTGGATAATCTGTTTTGTCAGGATATATTAGAACAATTTAATTTATTAAAAGTCCAATGCCAGCTTTCATTAATATTCTGCAGTAATATCACTAACGGCAGTATTATCACTAAAAGCGATCTTTTCCAGACATTGTGGACATGAAGTTAGAGGTTCATCGGTAGTCAATGGCACTTAATATGTATGATACTAATAATGACATAATTACCAGAATACTCGTAAAGTGTGAGCTAATTTGCGTACTAACAATCAATTCGTTGACCAAGACCAATAAAAAGAACTGCCAAAAAATTAGGGCCACTTCTTTAATACATAATTATTAGATCTTAAAGTTTTATTCCGTGTAGAGATAGACTTGGAACAAATATCTATAGACCACACAAAGTGATATTTGGAAATCGAACCCAGAATGTTTTGTACGGCAGTCCCATAATGCGTCTCCGAAACACGCTGTTCTCCAATAAATGATAATTTTAATAGATATAAGATTCTTCTGTCATTATGTAAACTGTACCAATAATTCACGTTAATTACGATATTTTCCATTACAGTATGTCAGTACACTTAATCATGTTTGAAGTCTATATTGAACGTAATCAAAATATACGGTATATTTAACGAGCCTCTCTCGGCGGCTGACGCGACGTCGCGTGTTCTCGAACAACACAACCACGTATAGGTTGTTTGAATAAATTATGAAGTTCACTTCAACATTTGTAAGAACCTCCCTTACAATGGAGGAAAGTGGCCATTTTAATTCCACTTCTGATGAAATTTGTTACGAGGTCCAAGTAGGTTTAGCAGTCCCCACCCCGGGACTGACTCCCGAGTGACAAAGTTCGGTGTTCATAAGGGTTATTTACTGTTAATCTTGGCTTACAAAAGTAACAGTGATGAGAGCACGTGGGCGGGATTGTCCCCAAATTCGTAGATACTTGTTACGAGCTAAGAAATATTCAAAAGAATCCATAAATTACTTTTGACCTTTGACGATGAAAGGAAATCAAAGAATCATTATGATGAATAGTTATACTTAAAATACGTAGCGTCTACAAAGCTGCATTGCCAATTGATCTGCGTAGGTAGACCCTTCACAAGGTGGACGACTTAATGAGGGTGGCGCGCAACCAATAACAATTGAGGGCAGATTTTATATTATAGAATCTATGCTATTATATATAATCTCTATGGCGAGCCTCATATTTCCCCTTGGGAAATATGAGGCTCGCCATAGAGATTATAACAGGACACTGTCGACTAAACCGACACCTGACAGTGATAGGAGTAAAAACCGATCCCAAATGCCCGGAGTGCATGGAAAACGAAGAAACAAGTTTCCACCTGCTGGCAGAATGCCCCATGTACTCACTGATCAGATGGGAACTCCTGGGATCAAACAGACTGGACGAGGAAGACATAAGAAATCTGAAGGTGGAACAGATGATCAGATTTATCAAGGATACAAGAAGGTTTGATGGGGTGCCGTGAAAAGGCTAGGTCAACCACACTCTCCCCAAGGGGAGAACTGGGGAAATGGACGAAGTGGCCCGCAAGCACTGCGGGTGGATCGTCTGTCGGGCTGCCGGTGTCCCCGCTGGAAATAATAATGCTATTATATAAAGCGAAAGAGTTTGTTTGTTTGAACGCGCTAATCTCTTGAACTACCAGTCGGATTTGAATAATTTTTGCGTATGATAGCCCAGTTCTTGAGGAAGGTTATAGGATACGTAACATCACGCTACTGCCGATGGGAGCAGAGGTAACCAAAGACGCGGGTAAAACCGCGCTGCGCTAAGCTAATTTTAGATATTGCAAAGCCCAAAATGAACACTAAAAATATTTTTCGCGCGCTTTTAGAAAGCGCTTTTAGAAAGTTAAACCCTGATTGGCCCAATGTGAAAGTGGCGCCAACTGGTGGCGAAATTTTTCCTAAACACCCTCATTGAATGGTGGTATTAGGGAGAGATCCATTACTGGTAGTGGACCTATTGGCTACAATTATGATATAAATTTATAAACATACGGGAATTAACGCGATCATGCATTAGGTATTTACATACCTTATTTTGCTTGACGTTTCGACCAGGTTACACCGGCCGTGGTCACAAGCAGACTGGTGAGGCGATGTCACGGCTCCGTATGCGAAGTAGATCTAGATCTACCCTCACATTTTTGTCTTTCCACGTATTATCACAAAACACACTGACAGTGTCCTTATTCTTCTATTACTAATTATGATGATGATAAAAATAACATCAAATTCATATTCCATGTATCCAACTTATCTAAACTAATATTATAAAGTAAAAAGATTTGATTTTTTGTATGTTTGTTTGCTTCGATTTAACTGAAACTTGGCTGATTCCAAAAATTTTTACACCCTTAGAAAGCTACAAATAGGACAGGTAATAAGGCTATATTTTATTATACTGAACATATTTTAAATTTTCATATTTTAAGCGTCTTTGTAAATCTAAATGATGCAATACGTCACTATTGCTATGATATATAACGTAGGCGTTGGTTGAGACCCAATGAAACTTTTGATACTGAAGCGAAGCGAGGGCGGTCGTCTAGTTTTGCATAACTTCAGATGTTAGATACTATAGTGTTAGGTGTAATGTCAAAGGTTGAAGGGAGGAGCGAGGGATAGGAACCATTAATCATAAACCTATAGACGTGACATCAACTCTATCTAGCTTTGCGATCGTAGGTTACTCTCAATAGTGAACGATCTCGGTTACTATAACTTGTTTAGATATTAAAGAGTTTTGATGTTTGAATGTTTGTTTGAACGCGCTAATCTATGGAACTACCAGATGGATTTGAAAAATTCGTTTTGCGTATGATATCCCAGTTCTCGAGGAAGGTAATACGGACTATAAGGACTACGTAATATCACGCTACTGGCAACGGGAGCAAAGCAGTAAGCAAAGATGCGGAACCGCGCCACGGATAGCAAGTTAATTAATATCATGCGAAAATTCTATTAATATTACTACCTATCTTTACAATGTTACTTAGTTGAAATTATTGGTATAAGATACATCAATTGCTTGGTAATGTTAATCTTAATACAAATCAATGTTTGTATGTTTGTCTTCAATGCTTGCCGAAACTATTGTTAAGATTGCAATGAAACTTTGGTAGAGTGTTCCAAAGATGAGAGAGTGGGTTGAAAAAGGCGTTTTTTTATGAAGCTAATAAATATGGTGTTACAGTGTGTGTAATAAAATGGAGCGGCAACAATACGAGTCATATATTTTTTGCTCGTAAGTTAACACAATGGTATTTAATCTAAAACTAGCTTCCCACTTATCCGCGTTTTTGGTTACTGCTCTGCTCCCGTCGCCAGTAGCGTGATGTTACATATCATATAACCTGCCTCAAGAACTGGGCTATCATACGCAAAAAGACTGGGCTATCATTAAATCGGACTGGTGGTTCAAGAGATTAGCGCGTTTAAACAAACAAACAAACTCTTCTGCTTCATTTAATAGTTTATACTAGATGTTTGTTATCGTCGCAGTACCTTGGAAAGTAAGGCAAGCAGTTGTTTGTAATTCTACTACTTCTACCTGTTATTGCTACTTTACTAGCCTAACAAACAATTTATTATTCTGTATGAATAATACATATGTTGTGTGTTGATATCGGTACCATAAACTACTATATCCTTCACTGTATGTGGATATTAAATGAACTAGAAAGGTTTTTATTGTGTCCTATACTTATTTATAAATGCAAGCGAGTACTGGCGGCAAGACTAACTGAATATTTTAGTTTTGTAACAATGTTTTTAAAAATTCAATATGATACTACGCAAGGTTTATAAACGACGCACACTCACACGCATACCCATACGCACACACACACATGTTACAGTACGTACCAAAAATCAGAAGCTTTTTCTTTTGCTCTCTCCCTCTCCCTTCCTAATATTATTCCCAGATGTATTAGACTACACCGTTGGTCTAGTGGTTAGTGTAACTAACTGTGACGCCGGGTGACGTGCGTTCGATTTCCGCGGAAGGCAAATATTTGTGTGATGAACATTTGTGTCTGTCTTCGGTCTGGGTGTTTCCTATGTATTCTAAGTATGTATTTACAAAAAAAAAAGAATGTATATGTATTATATTTCAGTTATCTAGTAGCCATAACACAAGCGCTGCTTAGCTTGGGACTAGATGACGGTGTGTGATAGACCACATAATTTTTTTTTTTTTTTTAAACTTGTTAGTTCGGTCTGCTTCTGTTTTGTTCTGTCTATGTTTTTATGATAATGAATTATTAAATATATTAGTATTATAGAAATATTTTATGTATCGGGGTTAAACATGTACTCGCCTTATACGCATGAGGTACCTACAGCGTAAATTATATTTTATTTTGGTGTATTATATTTCACTGGTGTAAATATGTGCATAGTTTTAATATATACATATATATATAATGCATATACATATATATAATGCATCGGTGACACGGTGTACGGTCTCTGTGTAAGAAGTAGCGGAATTCGATTCCGACACACGACGACACTTGTTTGATTCTTAGTTTAATTGTATATTTGTAAAACATCACTGTTTGTGTCATTACAACAAAAGCGATATCTGTAAACGGGTTCAGCTCTACCTAAGCACTAAATATTACCACAGTCACAAATTCGCCTGGGTTGTTCCGTATTCATCCTGCCTACCCAACGCAGTAACTTTGACAGATTCCTTCATTTAAGAACGGCTATTGTTATGAAAACCGCTTATAACACAGAGCTTGTTCCTTAACGTACGTGTAATTTATTTTAAACTCAAACAAAGGATTACCTAGATACAATACCCTTGTATAAATACGCCATCCAAACAGGACCGGTACGAACTAATGGTCCGAGCAGACCTCTCAGGGGACTACTCAAGTAAACACTGCTTAAATACCTCCGACTGAATACTGAATACGACCCACTCGTACCCTAAACTGCTGACTGGTTGTCTCTACGTTTATTAATGGATTAACTGTTACTAACTTTGCTACAAGTTTTGCTGACACTGCAGACAGTAACATACATTGATGTATACAATAGAATGTGTATTAATAATAAAATGTAATTTAACATAATAGAATCGAGATGTGGAGTTAGATGCGATTACTTCGAATACCTTGGACCGCAAAACGCACCAACCAAGCTCAAAATAAAAATCTGCTTGTCGATCATATGCCAACAACGCATACCTTCATATTTCAAAAAAAATAATGCGCACAGGCGATGAAAGTCTTGAAAAACTGATTGTCGTTAGGAACACCGAAGGAAAACAATCGCGTGGTCGTTCATCACGCTGACCACGGTCCTCAGACATGAGGGATTAGAGAAAGATACAATAGAATAAAATAGAAGGCGGGTGCTTTGACCACCTGCAACATCATGACGACGGGTCAATCATAAAAACTAAACTGAATTGAAAAAAAATGTATCTAGAATTAATTGGTGACTTAATAACTAGTCAAGAAAACAAGACGTCTTTATTAGAAGAACTTAACCAAAGTTATGCATCACGTCGTCTTTTTATAAGTAGTTGTTGTTGTTCTTGCAAACAGTCTTGAAATTTTGAATTTTCTTGAACTGTTTCAAACTTTAGATTGAATTACTAATCTACTTGTTTAGTAAGAAGTGTTGCACATCTTACATCGCGCGCGCACTAATTACTAAGTACTCCGTAGTGTCATTGTGACATGAACATGCCAAGAGCAGACGCTGAGACAGATGCAATAAACCTGGTAATTAGATGTAGTTTTATTGTGATTACTAATGCAGAGTTTAATCTATACTGTTTAGCTCTCTTCTCTTTGTTTATGAGGTTGTGTCACCTCACATGACGTCTTTTAACGTATTTGTCCCTATTGCCTTAAAAAGAAAAAAAAAGAAAAAAGAAACGTTGTATAAATAAGTTTATTGGCGTATCCTTTATTTAGTATTTAAACAACAAACGAAGCCAAATTTAAATACTATGCAAAACTAAATAACTTTATATCTGTAACTTGCATTCTTACTTTAATTTTATTTAAGTAATATTTTTGTTAAGTATATCTACAAAAAAAATACAAGGTCAAATGTTTTGAGGTCCTTGTGATTTATCAAAGGTCTGACCGCGGTGTTCAACCTCGCAAATTGAATCTGCGTCGACGTGTGTACGAGCTTCTCGGGTCATTCAATCCCTGTTTATAAGCTTCGTAAGATAGTATAAAACAACAGAAAAGTTCGACCACAATATTTTTTTGCTGATTTTAGTCTAATATAAGCAGTGCTATCGACCTGTTATGATAACAACAACACGAGATACCAAATGTATCACAGATATTGTGTGTATGTTATCACCGTTATCTATGTAATTTACCAGCTGATAACTGATAACATTATCAACACGTTGTCTCAGTGTTTATTTGTCATTCATACCTGACTGGTATGCTAGTATTACTGAGTTTTTAGGTTATTTTTTAATTTGTGTAGTGAGTGTTGTTCTGGTAAAAGTGGTGTAGTGTTTTTGGTTGTAACTGTTGTAAGTATCTATATTATATTATTATGACTGAGAGGTTCCTATCTATAATAATAATAATAATAATAATACCAGCCTGTTTTACTGTCCCACTGCAGGGCAAAGGCCTCTTCTCATATGGAGAAGGTATGAGCATTAATCACCACGCTTGCTCACGGCGGATTGGCAATTTCAGACTTTTAAATCCAGGTTTCCTCACGATGTTTTCCTTCACCGTCAGTCAGAAATGTCCAAGATTAACTTAGAAAGTACATATGATTTAAAAAATCACATTGGTACTTGCCCGGAATCGAACCCACTACCTTGTGTTTAAGAAGCGGGTGCCTTATCCACTGGACCATTTCAACTTGTCTACTGTCCTATCTATGGTAGATGATAATTACGAACATTTTGTATTAAAAAGTTTCGTCTTAGTTCTTAATAAAATGTTTAGTAGACTCTCCCAACTTCATTGAGATAACCTGTATTGAACCTGTACTGAGTTGTACAAAGCTAAGTGTTACTGCCATATTTCGTCTATCCGTGTCTAGTCAGAGTGACTACAATGTGTGTAAGTTTGAGAGGAAAGTAGTTATCAGTAGAAGAAAATATCATCATTCCATTTTGAGGCCAAAGACTTGGAAAAACCTTGCCCTGTCCTACCTCTTGTATGAATAGATAGAAAAATTCTTTATTAGTCAAGTTCTTGTTAATTTTTCTAGTAGGTAAATGTACAATAGCCGTCTTTATCTCCGAAAGCAATATAAAAATCAGCGCAATCTTTATAATGATGTTTACTTAAACATTGCTTAAGATAATAGATTGAAAGACTTACTGGCTTATGTTAATATTACACTTTTATTATTTCACTTTTTATTTGAAGCTTATGAAATTAAAAAAATTAAGAATACCTAATTATGGTTAAGACAAGCTTACAGTCAAGCAACAGTCGTATGTGTCCTTAGATTTCCAAGATTAAGAGTACTTGTTGTACCCAATTCATGAATTCAAAAACCATTTACAATCGTTACCGACAGTCTTCTGAACCGTAAAAAGTCTATTTAACTAATTATCGACTAACAACGTTGCCCATTACTTAGGTTACAGAGGACAGATTATAGGAGCTTCATGTAGAGTCGCGATTAATTAAACTTGCAGTCTTATGAAGAAGCCTCGGAGTTATTATCTATAAGCGAAAAAAAAAATAAGCTAAAAATCGTCCATTTAGGTCCACATAAGACTGTCCTATCTCTTCACTTTGAATGAGTTTGTCATAGTCTTCAAGTTTGGTAGGCGGATTGGTAACTTTATGATGATATATATTTAGTACCTGTAGTAACGGTAGTGCCTGATATTTCTTTCCATTGCACGTAATCTTTTATATAATTAAAACCGTTACACGGCCTCTGTACACACGTCACACACGAGTCACTTCATCGCCATACAATTCCTACATACACACAATAAATACATAGGTATGCTCTTCGATATGAAAAATATTACGTTCACATATTTATTGTGTAGGTACATTCACCGCTCAAGTTGAAAGGTTAATATGACATTCTTATCGTGGTACTTGTACTCAGCAGTACTTGTTCGCTATCTACTGATGTCCCGGGTTTGATTTTTGCGTACCGATAACGAAACTTTTATTGTCTCTGAGATCTAATGAATATAAACAAAAGGTAAATAAATAAATATGATGGCTTTAGGATGGTGTTCATCATTTCTAAATCCTACTGTCTGCTTAGTGTTACACAGAGCGGAGTCATTATGGAAGGTAAATATAAAAAAGGGGCAAAAATGTAAGAAAAATGTCGTACGTATTTAAATTACTGAAATCCGGCATTCCAAACGTCGCGCGACGTTTTCTCCATCATGTTACAATATAACAAACAAGCCGTGACAATACCAACCCTCTTTCTGTCACGTTTGTCACAATGTCATGACCATCGCCGCGATCCGCTACGTCCGCTTCCGGTTGTGAGCTCACACCTCGTATCCGCCACCTGTCTTCAGGTACACAAGCCTCGCGTTATATTAAGCGTTTACATGAATTTTAACGGTTCCATAAATAATTTGTTGACAAAACATTTTTAAATTGACTTTTTAAAAATGTACAACATGTTCATTCTTAGACATCATAGTAAATAGTGGTACTTGTCTTTTTAATTTTCATTATTTTGTGCAAAAACTAATTGACCTTAACGTTGCATTCAATGGTAAAGAGGTTTAAGCTTAATACAATATTTATCTGATTTTATCCACTCCTCTTTTCTTATACAATCTATTCTACTCTGGAATCAGAATTCTCCCTCTCGAAATCAGGATGCCTACTAACTGTTAAATAGTTTACAAGTTACATCAGGACCAGTTTATTATGAGGATCTTGTGACATCTAGGGTAAATTTCCGTGCGTTTAAGCGTTTCTGTCATACATATTACTGGAATCAGATATAGCTCACATAGGTCCCTTAATATTACGTGTCCGTGGTGCTCTCTTTTAATAGGTCATAATCCTATACAGATTAAATTTGTCGCCCGCTTTGCAATGGAGGGAAGTGGAATTTTTTTTTTTTTTTTTTTTTTTTATATTATAGCCTACCAAAGTGACTCCACCCCGCCTGATGGTAAGCAGTCAGTGGAATCCAGAAGTGGCGGCTACTATACCAAAAGCCATCTTCATAAACTGCTGGTATGGTGGCCTCCACTATGGCGGCTGGGAATGGGGTTAGGGGAAGGGAATGAGGGAGGCGAGGAAAGAGGAAAGGGGGGAAATTGGGCCTCCGGCGCTCTCACTCACCGAACGAAACGCAGTAGTACGGATACTACTACTCTTAAGTCGATCTTCTATGAGAGGGTAGTACTACCCCGGACGATCCGGCCCATTCATGCTGAAATCAGCGTGGATCTACTACCGTATAAATTTTATTTCCAACTCCTCCTCTTACTTCTGATTAAATTCGTTGCGGGGTCCAAGACAGTAGGTTTAGCAGTCCCCGGGACTCCCGAGTGTCAAAGCTCGGTGTTTTTTCTTGGATATCACTGTTAATCCTGGCTTACAGGAGTCACAGTGATGGGCATGTGGGTGGGATTGTCCCGTAAATGCCTACTAACCAGAACTCGTTTAAGGCAAAGGTTCGAACTCTTTTCATGAATAAATTGGCAGAGTCAGCTAAATATTTATGTCTAATGGTATGTATGTATATGTATGTACATTTATATATGTATAATAATATGTATATTTATTATGATATTTTGTGTATTTTTATTGTTATTTTCGTAATAAGTTATATAATATATTTAAATCTATTTAGTAAAATAATTATTGGATTTAGCTAAAGTTAGTTTTCAATAATAAACTGTCATGCACCTACTGCGTTTCAACTCTGCATCCCCCGATAGGTTGACTGGTAGATAATGCCTTTGGCGTTAAGTCCGCCTTTATGCATGTTATGTGTGTAAAAAAAGCTTGAATAAATAAATAAATAATAGGTATTTAGTAGTTTTCTTAATGCTTTCGCAAAACCCTCAGAATGTAACTATCCCAGCAGGAATACAACACTCAGGCAGTATAGCTTTCAATGTGTTCTGCTGTAGGTATAAAGTTTTGATCGGCAGGAATATTCTAATTAGAATTCCAATACCAATGTGGTATATGTATTTCAAGAGTTTTAAACACCATCACTGCAATACCAAACGAAACTTTATAAAAACAAACTAGCGTGTGTGAAGGTTTAGCTTCGAATATCAATGAGCCGGTATGTCGGTGTAGGGGTGGCAGGGGGATTGTACACCGCCAATTAATCGTACCTCGGCACCGCTCGCCGCACTCGTCCGCGCATTGTGAGCCATCACACTGGAATACAGGCTGTTTTTATAAATTCCGCTTTATTAGCTTAGCTTTGCGTATTTTTTTATACTTTTAAATGATCTTTCACTTAAAACTTAAGCGCTGAGTTGTGGAAAACTTAGAATTAAGAAGGAGACACTCAATGTGCATTTATTTACCTGCAGTACAGCATCACGACCATCGTTATCCACCGAGATTATATAATATAATTCTGACTGATGTTTTTCTTTTTATGGGTCTATTAATCTTAAATTATTTGGATTATTAACAAAATTATAATTAGTCCTTGCGTGCAGACGGTATTTTTGTGATTTAAATAAACGATGATGTTAGACTAAAGACGTTCACTGCTGGACATATCTCCATCCAACCTATGGAACACACAAACAATTAAAATGAAACCGGGCAATATGCAAAACTATTTTTAATAAACTTGGAAATAAACACACTGTATAGTGCACTCGTTAACCTAGGGTTGTACCCTCTGTACGTGCGCAATAATTAGTAATCAAGTCGCTAGTGTCGTAGTGAGTCTGCACTCGTCATTGTGCACTCTTTTACAATCGAGATGTGCTTATTAAATACGTATTGTTTGTAATTGTACGTTCTATTTGACCAAATGCGTTTTTTAATATCGATTTAGTTGATGTTTTATTTACAATATTAAGAATTGGGTATATTTTTGATTATCAAATGTAACCAAAAAGTAAACGCAGTTAAAAAAGAAGAGAGAAAATAATAAAAAGTTGATTTTCATCATCATCAGTTGAAAGACGCTCACTGCTGGACATAGGAATTTCTCAATTTGCACTACCTTGGCCGGTCGTGAGTTACCCTTATTCATACGTTGCCCGTCACCCTTATAAGGTCATCGGTCCACCTTGTGAGGTTTCTAGTTCGTGGTTGCCACTCTAGAACCTTTCTAAGTTGATTTCAATCCTTTCTAAATGGTGGAAATTAAACTAACACTGTTAAGATACGGAAATAATGTAAATTAATTTGTATTAGTTATTCGAACTGTTCGAATGTTTTATCCAAGCACTGAGATATCGTCATCATTACCTGCCTTGCCGGGGGGACCCGGCAGAAGTAGGTAATGATGACAATATCACATGTGACGTATCTGAGCCACCGCGAAAAATATAAATAATTCTACACAGGTGTACGAATATCGATCACTCAGGACTACCAGACACACTCACACACAAACACTCCCTTGCCCTCAATACTCACACACGCAAAGTGCAAAATGATTTATTTACACACACACACACACACACACACGTAGCTGACGCCCCTTGCATTTTGTTTGACCTTGACCACCACCAACGGTTATCCCTTCTAATTAATTAATTTATTTTTTTATTTATTGCCTCACAAAACCAAGATACAATCATTAAAAACAAAGTAAATCTATACAATGAGGGTTTCCTAAAATGGCGCCCACGAGGAGGCGGCACTGAGGCGTCAGGTTGAGGCACCTGTCAAAACGCTTTCAATCTTTGATGGATAACCTAGAATGATTCTATTAATTTCAAACTGTTAATGCATTCAGAATTTTGATTATGAATTTTTGTGACTGGAACACCTTTCACCTAAGTGGCGCCAAATAGTGACGAAAATTTTCCTAAAGACCATCATTTAAAGGTAGGTTGTAGCTCTGCGTATGTGTGCACAGATGCTAATGATTTTATATAGAATTTTAGGAATTATATCATTCTATTGCCTCGTTTATCTTTAAAATGTTTCTAAAATATTATAAAGCTACATCACTGTTTTCTTCTAACTTATACTCCACTATCTTCTTTTAAACCGCGAATTTCCACTATTTGGAGGACTTCTCGTGGAACGTTCGCTGACTTGTTCAAAAAACTTATTCAAAATACTGAAACATTTGTAATAATGTCATAAAAAGCATGAACGTACCCACGTAAGTCGCTAGCAAGAACTATTTCTTGTTAAAGTGTATAAAGTGTTAAATTAAATAGAAAATGTAATAAAAATAAATCGATCCCCAAGGGTATTATATACAGGGGATCCGACCGGAATATCATGTATAATTGGTTCTCTAGAGGTCATAATTATTACGACAATGATCGACGGAGGCTGTATTTGAGTCACTTGTAACACCTAAATACAATATTGATCATCACTCCCTAGTCTCGTATGTAAATCTCCCCTACTGAGCAAACCCTCACACACACACACACACACACACACACACACACACACACAAAGATAATACACAAATATATCGCATGCAGTAGCAAAGTGATGTTATACAAGATTCGATTTTATGATTTTGACGGTAGACAATTCTATGAGGTGTATATATTTTACCTTGTGTCGATTATCTACTAAAGGTTATGATTTATTACATCATTCTAGATTAATGTAGAACCTAGCTTTGTTTTCTAACACTTGTGTTTGTGTGAAATTTCATGATTTCAAACTCTTCCGTTTTGTATAACAGTATAAATATGATCTTGAACTTAATACAAAAGTATAATATGTATATTATAAAACCTTATTAACGTAGTAGGTATAAAACTACTGTACTGTAAACTTGCCAGCACATTAAACATAGGCTTTTACGCTAGAAGTGGCCGAAAACGTTTGCAGTAAAATAACTCGACCGTCACGTTGTGTAAATCCGCCTGAAAAATGTACCTACAGAGACTCAAAGCTAGGAGGCTTTCAATGAAGGCTATACTTGCAAAACTTACTATAAATAATGTACATTTTGAATTTAAATTTTAAAAGACAAAGAGAAGATATAGCTATGTAGATAGCTTCTAACTGAAAAACAACTTTACAAACTAATAATTACAAATACGAAATTTTACGAAATAAAGAGTTTTAATTTTTAGTATATACACTAGAGGCGCTGTTTCTTTTTAATGCAAATTTTACGCTGTCTTTGATCTTACATAATGTTATGATAAACAAAAAAGTAACAATAAATTAAAATTACTTAAGTCTTTGAACTCATAAAAATACTGCAGCAAAATAGTACATACTCATAATAGTCACTTTTACTACAAACAAACATTCATTTACAATATTAACCGTGAACATATCCAACCTTTTATAGTACAAAGAATAAACAAATGAAAGTTCACAAATATTCAAGGACCGTTGACAGTGAGTGGCACTGTCTGCTGACTACACAATGTACTACCAACTCTTATATTCAAGTTGTAACGAGTACTGAAGTTTGGAACAACTAACTTGAACATTATAGGTCTCGATAGAATATTAACTGTATTTAAATAAAGTTAGTTAAATAGATAGATAGAATATTCCTTATTGTACACCAATTACATGTTTACAACAACATTAGACGAGACAATATACAGAAGATATAAAGAAGTTGTACAATGGTCTTACCGCTAAGAGCGATATCTTCCAGACAAATAAAAGTGTGTTTGTTTTAGTGAGATTTAAATAGACAAAAGTGTATCATAGTAATTTGACACAATAAGAATAATATAATAATAATAATAATAATATTCTACCACATTAACACAGCGCCATCTAGTCCCAAATTAAGCAATTATATTTGCTTGTGTTATGGGTACTAAACAACTGATATACTACTTATATACTTTTTTTTTGTAAATACATACATATTAAAGATAAATTACACCCAGACACAGAACAAACAATCATGCTCATTACACAAAGGTTTGTCCTGGGTGGGAATCGAACCCACGACCTCCGGCTTAGCAGTCAGGGTCACTAACCACTAGACCAACAGGCCAGTCATCAAGAAATTTACATAAATTAAGTTAATAAGATGACCATAACGTATGACCTTATTATAAGATTAAACTATACTTCAAAATTGATAATGGCTTAAATAATATTAAAAACATTTAAAGAAATCCTATTAATATTATAAATATGAAAGTTTGTGTATGTGTGTGTGTTTGTTACCACTCAGCGCCTAAACGGCTAAACCGATTTCGATGAAAATTGGTATGTAGATAGATTCGGTGCTGGAGACGGATATAGGCTATTTATCACGAAAATCGGTCTGGTTCCCGAGAGATGCAAAACATATTTTACGCGCCATGGACCGCAGCTAGTAACAATTATTTCCGTCTGCTCAGATAAAGATATCTTGTTCTTTTTTTTAGCGTGGCAGACAAGCGACTCATAGATTAACAAATGATAACCGCTACACCGCTAGTACCCTTAGAAGCCCTGTGACTCTGACATTGCCCTCCATGTTGTCATCATAATACAACATATAAATTAGTGCACATGCATCTGCAAGCACAATTTCTACACAAATCACAACTCATCATTAGCAACACATTTCTAACTAGTATGATTCGGTCTTTTGTAGGGTAAGGGCCTGTCCACATCGCCACGTCACGACGTCGTCACCGTGGAACGGTGCGGTGCCGTAGCGCGGCGCGTCGCCGTGACGTGGAAATTTACTTTGCCGTACCGTAAAAATGTACGTCACGACGCCGTAAAGTTACACGTCGCCGTGCCTTGTAAATTTTCGGTACATTTTTCACTAAATATCATATAAATAGCAGTCTCGTTGTAGATATGAACTGTACAAAACGTATTCTGCTTCTGTTGTTATTAAAAAACCTATGTTCTCCGACATCTTTTATTCACAAGTACAACTAATCGCTAAGACAATGACACATCAACTGATCGAGCGCATTGTACAGGCGTTGCCGGCTCACGTCGCTGTCCGATGCACCGTTCCACGGCGACGTACCGTGCTATTGCACGGCACGTCAACGCGCCGCGCCGCGACACCGCTCCGTTCCACGGCGACGACGTCGTGTCGTGGTGATGTGGACAGGCCCTAAGAGATCCACTATTTTTTTTACTTTTGCCAAGTGTAGTAGTTTGGTCACAATTCCACAGTTCACCTTGTACATGCTCATTAAGACTGAACATGTAACATCAATTATAAATCGGAAACATTACCTAATTACTTGCTTTTGTTTTATTCAAAACAATTCAATTAAAATTAAATCAATTTAATTTAAAATCAATGTAACCGCAGGAACAATCCTTTTCCTCCACAATGCCTCCCTCCTTCTCTTGTTCGTCTTATTGAGGCCGGAAGTTGCGTCACTTTGACGCTCTGTCAACAAGAACTTCCGCTTGTCGACAAAGGCTGACGTTCGGTTTTCGCTTTAAATTTAGGGCACGCATCAATGAGTGAAATGACCTGATTCTGTTACTGGTTGATTGTGTTAGGAGGATGAGTTTTCTTTAAGTTTTTAATCAATTTATGTGCTACTGGTCAACAAATAAGCAAAATATATTATTAAAAGACAAAAAGCCCACCTGCCTAAAATAAACTGAAAAGAAAGAAACCCGTTTTATTTTTCGTGCCGACGTTACATTGAAATTTTATAATTCCTATGTTACTCTCACAATCAATACGAATCTATTGACAGCTCATATTTTAAAATCCATCAAGCCATTTAGGCTGTAGAGCCAAAGAAATAGACATACATACATACATACATATTTCCAATGGCTCCATGTCATCATACGAGTAATGCAAACCGTGCAGAGTTAAGTGTTTTGTAACTGTCTTAATAATTCAAAAAATAAATATTCTTTCACAAAATCTTACTGCTTGTAAATAAAAAAAATAGTCTTAAATATTTTCAAATTCAATAAAACCGACGTCGTTTGTAAATATTTTTTAAATAATAAATGCGTTTAAATGAAGTCTTATATATGCGTATATACACAAAATATGTTATTCATGCTTGTTCAATTAACGTGATTCAGTTCTGTTAATATTGAACGAGTTTCATTGAAATATTTCAACACCTCGTTCATAAAAAAATTTCACATTCGTAATGTTCGATAAAATTAGTCCACGACAAATTGTTTATTGAAAATTATTTAAATGGAAGGAAGTTATTTAATGTGTTGTCGAACAGGTGATCCGACCCAATAATTAAAATTTAAAGCACAAGCGTCTCTTCATCTCTTGCCAAACTAGACTGCGGTTGCCAATTAAAAAAAATGGAGCAAGTAATATATAAGTAGTTATGTCAATAAATTTAAACATTTAATAATACCATTGCATTTATCTTTTATGACCAGTATTTTTTTTCTCTATTTACTTTTATTAATATTTATATACTCAAAATCAAAGCATTTATTTCATTTTGATCATAAAGTATGATGCTTATGAAAAGTCAACATTATATGAAGTCATCCAATTGACCTACAGCCAGTTCGCTGACGAGGTAGAGCTGTGAGAAGAACTGGCAAGAAACTCACGCCACTCTTTTCAATCGCTAGATAATTACAGTTATTTGAATGAGTTACAATTTAAACACTCAACGCAACCAAGAACCATACAAAGTAAGTATTACAAATTAACCAATTAATATAATACTAAGATTAAAGAAAGAAAAGAGAGGATTTCAATTATTTAGTTTAATCTAGTATGGTAATTAATATTATTGTATATCCGTTTCCTCTGTCAGTGTGTCACTGCAGGGGTGCCAACTGAAAACCGGCGCCGGGTGTTATTATGCCCAGCAAATGCTGAGTTGGCGACCCGTTTGATGTAAGCATGCCGACAGCGTACTTTTAACAAATCATAAATTAAGTGCTAGATTTTTTTAATTTTTTTATTGTGTTATTGTGCAATTAATTTACCTCTGTGTTGTCTGTGGCTTATGTCAAATAAAAGTATTTTCTTTCTTTCTTTCATATAATGTAAACTGTTTGTAACAATAATAATTAAGTCAGCGAATGAATTTATTATGATTATGTTGCTAAAGTCCTAGTACCATCAATTGTATTTGTAGCCGAAAGTATTTCATATAATAGGCCAAAACTAATTTTATCAACACTAGAGACACCTTATAAATTGACCGTTGTATTTTCTTTATTCTAAAAGTTAATAACGTAAAAATGCCGTCTTTTAACTTAATTAAATTAAGTAAATAAATAATTTCAGTTAAATTATATACGTTATTTATCTATATAATTTACATAATAGACCAATTTCCCACACTTATATAATGATACTTAATACATACAAATTATCTTGTCGTTCGGTTTATTGCGTTGTCATCGTGGGAACGTTACGCCACAGCGCCATCTGGACGTTACCACGCGAACTACTTCATTTATGAAATTACTATTGAGCAAACTATTTGTAACTAATTCATTGCAGGTTGTCTACTTCGACAATTTTACAAAGTTCGATATTTAAATTATAGTATGATGAGAAAAGTTCTAGCCCAAATCTTTCACAGACAGGCGGTCAACGAATTTGAAGGTTTATGAAAATTGTCTGTTACTAGTCTAAAATTCCCAGGTTACTTTAAACACTATTGGTTTATGACTTAAAATTTCAGCAGCACGCTTATCATACTAAGTATTAATATCATTACTGAGTTCGCAGCAAATTAGCTGCTACAAACTATTTGCCTACTTTGTACAACACCTTACATTGTCAATATTAACTGACACTCCATTAACAGTGGCTGTTTACTGACCTCCGCGTCAAACACCGTGAAAGCCTTTCGCTTTAAAAATAATGTGTTTAGCCGATTATTATCAATATGATTGACAGTTACGTTGACTGTCAAGATTCGTAGCTTTTCGTAGCCAAACTGCTACGACGTAGAGCTTAGTATAATTGCTACGTAACTGCTACGTTACATTTAGTAGTTGGACAATCTTTGACGAGAAGTTCTAAATCATGCGGTAAACGTTTTTCCGAAAATTCCTTATTGATTAATAGAATAGATACTATTTTAAACTGTAGAATTTTTGAATTGTCATTAACGCCCAAGACTTAGCGACCTACCTAATACTACTAAGTGGCAACTACTTATGTTCCAAGTTATAGACTACTAGAGGTGCGCTAACGCTTCGTTTCGGTATCAAAAGTTTCATTCAATCTCATAACAAACTCCTACAGAAACTATCATAGCAATAGTGTCGTATTGCATCATTCAGATTAGAATCTTGAAATTCAGAAAATGACTGAAAAATAGTTAAACATAATAAAATGTAGACGATGTTACCCGCTCTATTTATTGATTTCGGGTGAAAGAATGAAGATAAACGTTGCAAACAAGCAAACATACAAAATATCTAATCTGTTTCTTTTTAATATTAGTATAGAATGTAAATAAAAATAAAAGTCATAACAAATGAAATAAACAAATAAAAATGCAAATAAAAATACGTTACTTCTACTCCCCACTAAAAGAATCTTGTTTTGCGTTTAATTAAGTGACTAATCCTGCTACAAACATTGTTTTGACTATAAACATTTAAACCAAAACACATCCAATACTGAACAAAAGTCTAGGATATAATGGATTTCTGCCATAATAGCGACATTTGGCAAGCCAGATGAGCGTTTTATTTATATAAAACATATCTAGTTTAAATTTGTTACTTTTAGTACAACAAATGAGTCGAGAACATATAAATGTGTGTCCTTTACTAGATTAAAGCTCATAAACAAGTCTACAGACTTCGCACAAAGTGTTACACATTACATATATTATCATAATTTAACAGTCTGTGAAATAAAGCTGACTTATATCACTCACAGTTTATATTTAAGTGAGTTTGAAATGATTAAGTACTTTTAAAACTTTTTATATGATACTAGCTGTGTCCTGCGGTTTCGCCCGCGCGGAAACTGATATAACTCGGGAACCAGAGCGATTTCCTGGATAAAAAGTAGCATATGTCCGTCTCTAGAGACGGTGCTTCGGTGCTGGCACCGAATCTATCTACGTACCAATTTCCATCGAATTCCGTACAGCCGTTTAGGCGCTGAGTGGTAACAAACACACACACACAAACTTTCGCCCCATATGAGTATCGAATCCAACACATGCTAGCAGTGATACTCATACTGGACCACCGAGATAATAATTATCATATTAAAATAAGTTAGAAGCACTGAGCTTTTAACCGAGCCCGCCATGTTTGTACAACCTATGTAATCTGGACTTACAGCACTCACGCGTGAGGCGATCGGAGGGATAAGGCTTTGCACACACTTTGTATAGATAATGTTATACAAATTAGGCTCAATTAACATGTATATTTATAATATATTATAGTATTCAAAGTTAAAGTCGAAAAAAATATTTATTTCGGTTAATTGAATTAACACTTATGAACGTTAAAATTACAAAATGTTAGCCAATTAACCTATAGTTAGTTTGCTGACGTAGGTTAAGGCAAAGATGGCAAAGAAAAACTGACCACTCTTTTTAATCGCCAGGTTATTAAATTTTTTTTGTAAGTTACGATTTCAAGGCAATACACTATAACTAATAAATAGGTTTGCCTGAAATAAACGTTTTTTATTACTATTATTATTATAACCGCCTTATGCACAGATTTGAGTGTGTGGTTATGCTTTTTTTTATTACACTTAAGTCTCATTATTAAACAACTTATAATGGTGAAGGGTTACTTTACCTGGATGTGGCTGTTTTTTGTAAGCATTGTTATATAAAAAAATGCTTAAAACATAAAAGAGCCTTTGGAGAAGGAGACAATCCCACCCAAAGTCTGTGGACAGACTCTCTAAAGGGGAAAAAGTGTGTTTTTGAACTCATATCCCATCACAGTTTATGTAGTTGTTATTGAAGTACAAAAGTACTAAAAATCGTGAAACAAGGTACATTGAACAAAGTATAAAGATCTCACAGATCAAATCTGTTTTTTCTATAAATATCATTCAAAAATAAGATAATACTATTTATATATTATTATGCGACTACTGTAGTGTATTTATTACTAAAACCTCAATCAAAAGCCATCACTCTGACATCGACCTTGAGGCAATTCATCTTATATCTCCCCACAACAGTTCCACAAGTATCATTTATCATATTTATAAACGTATTTGTACTAAGCTATGTTTAAGTTATAAGTAAGTAAGTGTGTGGTGTGTACGTCACGCGCCAATGTTTGTATAACATTTGTGTGTTTGTCAACGTTTGTACCAACAATTAGCCGTGGTAAATAATGTATACAATAGGTATTTACAATTACTCACCGTAATGTACGCATTATTTGCACGCCATCTTCTCCGATATTAGAGTTTTTTTTAATGTCAATTAAAATAATATGTCTTGTCATTTCAGTTATAAATTTTATTTTATATTAAAAATATATATCTTATATATAAAAATCAATGGTCGTCTGTTTGTCCTCTATGCATGTTGAAACTAATAATCAGATTGTAATGAAACTTTGCTAGGGTGTTCTGGAAACTCTCGAGATTTCTCTCGGCTTAGGACTATTCCTTAGCCGAAAAAAATCTACTAATCTAGTAGATAGTAATATTTATAAAATAACGGACGTGGGAATGCTTTGCGTATATTATTACAAACAAATGTTTTTAAAGACTATGAAGTTTCTCAATATAATATTTTCTTATTTTTGTACTAGTGTATTATTTTATTTGTTTCTATATTAAACATACACAATTTTCTAAGTATTTTGTTGAATAGCTTAAAGTTAACATTGTATTCATTTTGTTACAGTTTGGTACGAGACAGCGAGGAACGCACTCTATATTTTATTAAGGTAAGTGTCGTATAAAATAGTTCCAGATATACGTAAAAAAAAGAAAATACATTAAACATGAGAATTAAAACAACTAATAAATTGACGTAAAGAGCAATAGTTCAAAGTGTAAAAATAAAATACATGAATGTGTGAACCGGCGTAGACCTACTCCATTTAGACAATAACACAAAGTCCTTTGTCTGTCGATTCGTCTGATGGCAGACCGCTTTATCTTTGCCAAATTACAGATTCCATACTGAAATACTTAATGTAGTTACTGAAATTATTACAATAATAATAATAATGATGTGAATAAAGGGAATAATAATATTCTACCACATTCACACAGCGCCATCTAGCCCCAAATTAAGCAATTATATTTGCTTGTGTTATGGGTACTAAACAACTGATATACTACTTACATACATTTTTTGTTGTAAATAAATACATACATATTATAGATAAATTACACCCAGACACAGAACTAACAATCATGCTCATCACACAAAGGTTTGTCCTGGGTGGGAATCGAACCCACGACCTCCGGCTTAGCAGTCAGGGTCACTAACCACTAGACCAACAGGCCAGTCAAATACAAACAAGTACAATACAGTTCTTATTTCACTTAGTAACTACCTACATATCGTATACTTGCTTATATTTAATAAACATCACAAAATAAAAGCCTCATCAATAAATCCTCAAGATTAACTGGCTACGGATCAAACAATAAATAGTGGGCATCGGTCAATTAAATAAACACTTACCTTCGTAGCCTGTAAGCCTCTGCTGACCTAGTTTCGGCCAGCTGTTGTATCACGTAGAATGTATCGATAAAGATACTTACTTGCAAAAAGAAAGGTGTACTAAATTATAACTACGGGAATCTGCAATCTACAATGAAAAGTAGCCTAATAACTATTGCAATTAGTTATTTTTTTGAACAATTTAACTTTTTAAGTACCAGGTTTTCATGATGTTTTCTTTCATCATAATTCAGTCATGTCCAAGGTAAATTTAAAAACTTTATAATATAAATTTGAAAGTCACATTTCAGGTTTCAAGACCACAACCTTTTTTCATATTTCGAGTTACCTTAATCTAGGCTAACACGACTTAGCAATTTATAACAATGACCTAATTTAAAACTTTTGTAAAAAAAGAACATTTAGTCTACAGGCTTTGCACAGATAAAATAAAAAGTGTAATTGAAAGAGTTACAATCGTTATTTTTGAATTTGAAGTATTAAGATATTTTTACTTTTGAAGGTTCTTATAAAATAGTATAAATTGTGTGTAGATAGCCAAACTTTTAATAATCTATCTTTATCTATTTGTTTAGCTTTAGTCTACATTTTTGTTTTCAATCAATTCTGTATAAGCAGTAGTCTGATAGTAAACAGTTAGTGGAATCCAGGAGTGGTGGACATCATTCCAAAGGCCATCGTCTGAAGCTGCTGGTATAGTGGCCTCCACTATGGCGGGTTACGTACAGCGAAATATATCTAGAACTTCACGCTCAAGCTTGGTTCAGCTAGGGTTCATCCCTGCCCTACAGAGAACTGTAGATATAGCAATACAGAAGTGTGGCCAGTACGCTACATTTTCTCCTAGATGCCGCGCTTATCGACATTAAAAATGTAATATATAGTACTTGTTATTTATTACTTAGTGTGGTAGTACCTGCCCGCGCGGCGGTTACCCTACTTCGCGGCTCGAAGGCGAGATTCAAACTTTACGCGTAAATTTCAACCAGCGATAAATTTACAATATCCTTGATCTTATCACAATTCTCCTTCCATGTGGAAACCGATTTATATTGACCCCAAACACGCGTACCTCTCTTATATTCCCACTAAGAATATAGCACTTAATGGTTTAGCGAGGGCTCTTTGTAACTGGCCGATATGATTAGGTTAGGAAAAGGACGATTACAGAAACCCAAAGACAAAAAGAAATCCTTAAACAATACCGAACGAGTTTTATATTTGACGTGAATTTGATACGCTTGCAATCTATAAAGGATAATGCTGTTATCTTGCTCTTGTTTTGTACACCCGGCATTATTTCATTTCGGCTTTTCAATTTGTTGAGCTGTCATGGGTGCAGGCTAAAGATCGATGCGCATGTCAAATAATTCTTAACACGACACGAAATATTATTATTTTTAATTGTCGTTATAAACAATATAACAATCCATACTATCTATACATATAATAAAAATGTAACCGATCGCTGTCTGTACATGGAAGATATATGAGAAAAAATACTATTGGGACCTATATCAACGCAAATAGAACCCAAAACAATGATTTTTAAAATTTTTGTCTGTTTGTCTGTTTGTCTGTTTGTCTGTTTGTCTGTGCGTTTGTGCACGCTAATCTCAGAAACGGCTTATCGGATTTAAATATAGTTTTCACTAATATATTGTGGTAAGCTTCACTTAACATTTAGTGTTTGTTTCATGTCAATCGGTTTATAAATAAAAAAGTTATGCCAATTTAAAGAATCACATCGAACATTCGTTAATTTACTACGAAATCTTATAGAAGCAGATATTTTAACAGGTTGCGGAATAGCTGATAGTGTTTTTATTCCTCGGATTCCTGTCATTCTAAACAATCTTTCATTTAGTTTTAAACGAGTCCAGTTTCCAGTGAGCCTATGTTTTGCGATGACTAATTAAAGTAATTAATTAATTAAGTAATTAAAGTAAAGGTAAGACACTAAAAGTTGTGGGTGTGGATCTAAGTATTAGCTGTTTTTCGGTCAGCTTTATGTGGCTCTATCACGTGTTAGCATTACTAGCAGCCTGTATGCTTTGATCCCTGATGGCTATACGTCTAATCCATACATCCATACATATTATAAAAGGCTTTGTCCTGACTGACTGACTGACTGACAGACAACGTAAAGCCTAAACCGCTGGTTGTAGCGACTTGAAATTTGGAGGGTGTGTTTGTCTTAATGTCTAGAAGTGTACAAAGAAAGGGTTATTAAAAATTCAACCCTTAAGTGTATGAAAAGGGATGAAATCGATTGTATGAAACGTCTTCATTTTTTAAGTTACAGCTTTGAAATTTTGTTTTGGAATACTTTTATTTAAATAAAAAATACGCTCATAATTTTTTTTTTACTGAGGTGGATTTATAGGAGTGAAATAAGGGATGAAATATTGTATGGAAAAATCTTTGCTTTTGAAGTTGGCGACTTGAAATTTGGAGGGAGGGGGAGGAAGAGTAAAGGAAGGGTGAAGTGAGGGGAAAGTGCGGGGGTAGTGAGGGAGAAGTCAGGGGAAAGGGAGGGGAAAGTCAGGGGGAAATCGACTGCCTCTGTATTTCGGTGGTACTGTGTATGGACTGTGAGGTCGCGGGTTCGATTCCCGCTCAGTGCAAATATTTGTAGCATGAATTTAAATAATCACGTCATAAATGTGGTATGTATTTAGCTTAGCTTAGTTTGTTTTTAAGTTAGGTTAACACGTCTTATTTCTTTATTAAAATGTAAATTAAAATGTAAATACTTTATTAGTTAAAATGTAAATACAAGTTAGATTTATATTTTCTGGATTTATTTTATTTTTATTTTTTGTGATAAAAACATGTTTGTTAACACGTTTTATTACGGAATAGGTGGAATTGAAGTGAATTACGAAATAGTAGTAGTCGATTTACGCTGGTTTCAACATGAATGGGTCGGATCGACCAGGGATGTACTACCCTCTCATAGTTTTCGACGTAAGAGTAATAGTATCCATATTATTGCGTTTCGTTCGGTAAGCGCGAGAGCCGGAGGCCCAACTGATGCAGAGATGACAAACCTCGCAGCATGTGTGGGACCAGCTGAGTATCCGCGGAGTCATTGTGTGGGTGGTGTGGGTCAACCCGCCGGCCAGGGAGACCCGTATAAACGGTGGTGCCGCTGGCCGCCCGCCGCATTGTACAAGAGCCCAATTAGACCTAACCAAAAAAAAAGAGACTGCCCCACTAGGTTGCGCATAATCTCGGAGTGGTTCGTCGTGCAGGTTGGTGACCGGATAGTGGGACCCGGCGACCATTTTCGAGACGGTACGGGAGCCTTTTGCGAGCAGTCCGTATCATGGAAGCCCGGAGGCCTAAGACCCTTGAGCCTTTACAGCTGCGAAGAGACATCGCCTCATCAACGGCCGTCTTCTATCGCCTTTACCACGGACAGTCTTCTCAACAGCTCTTTAAATTAATTCTACCCTCTCCCTTTTTATCCAGAACGACACGTGCGGGACTGAAGTGCTACCCTTTCACAGTGCAATCTAAAGGGTCTCGAACCAAACGGTTCAGCACTTTATACTTTTGTCGCTCAATTAAAGCCTGGAACTCTTTACCAGCGCATGTGTTCCCACATAACTTTCATCCTGGGACTTTTAAGCGAGGCGTGAAGAAGCACCTCACTAAGCCGCCATAGTGGAGGCCACCATACCAGTAGTTTGGCTTTTGGAATGGTGTCCACTACTTCTGAATTCCACTGACTGCTTACCATCAGCCAGAGTAGAGGCACTTTGGCAGGCTAATATAAAAAAAAAGTTATAGCGTTTTTATTCCTCGGATTCCTTTCATTCCAAACAATTTCCCGTTTAGTTTTAAACGAGTTTAGTTTCCAGTGAGCCTATGTTTCGCGATGACAATTAATGAGTGTGGATCTAAATATTAACTGTTTTTCGCATGGTCAGCTTTATGTGGATTCGCCACGTGTAAGTAATCCTAGCAGTCTGTATGGCTTTGATCCGCGATGGCTATACGTCTAATATTGTAGATAGAGAAGCATTTACTGTAAAGATTTTTCTTATTCACCTAAACGAAGATGTTTATAATTCAAAACAAACCAAAAGATATATCCAAAAAATGCTGCCCAAAATCACTATTCCACGCGGACGAAGTCGCGGGCACAGCTAGTTACTAATATAATATTATAAATGCGAAAGTATATCTGTCCGTCTGTTTGTTACGCTTTCACGGCTAAACCACTGAACGATTTTTATGAAATTTAGTATAGAGATAAATTAAACCTCAAGGAACAACAAGACTATCTTTTATCGCAAAAATGGTTTAAAGGGTTGAAATAGGAGATGAAAGTTTGTATGAAAAATTTATAAACAGAGATATATCCGACATTCACGCAGGCGGAGTTGCAGGCAACAGCTTGTTGAAAATAAGAATCAAAAATACTACTGTCTTTGATAGAATTTACTTAGAATATAATAATGTTAATGTCTTCTATACTGTTCAGCACCACATATTAATACATAAAGCGCGACATGACTACATATCCTAAATGGAACCAATTAAAGCAATCTGAGCTCTAATAGTTGTAGGCTAATGGTTCAGTTTTAGTCAAAATTAAGTAAGTTGAACTAAATTGAACCACTTACTCAAAGAGTGGAGGCAGCATGAATATTTCGAGCGAGTTAAACACAATAAAATTCGAAAGGTAAAACAATTCAACAGTAATTATGTCGTGAAAGCATATTAGTAGATAGTGCGAAGCTGGCCGAGTCTAGTATTTTATTAAATATTGTTCTTAAAATGTTGCAATTTAAACTAAAGTTATGCGAATCGCGATATCCAAAGCATTCGATTGATTCGAAAGATTACGATAGCATCGGAGCGATATTCTGAACAAAGCTCCAGCATCTGAGTCCGCGGTACTAGGGCACCAGCCGTGGCAAGAAGCCAACTGCTCCGACAGCTTGGCGACAAGCCAGCTACATCGATCGCTCATCGAAGAGGTCAATGTTCGCCCTTCGAAGCCCGCCACCGATGGATACGATACATCTTAAGTTAGACTAGACGCTCATAATGAGGGTAGGTATTTACTTGGATTTTCTCTCAATATTTACATAGCCTGCGTGTAACTTCTAAATTTGCTGAAGTTTGAAATAGGAGAACATTGGATACATGCAGTTGTTGAATTATGTTCTTATTAATTGACTAGCTGTTGCCCGCGACTTCGTTCGCGTGAAAATTCAGATGGGTGCCTCTATGAGAATATTGCGTGCCTGATTTTATGGCAATCGTACATTGTATCAGTATTATCCGTCCCTATGGCGAATCCAGTTTAAACCCGCTACCGCTAAAACTGACATACCACTTTCACACAAACTTGCGACTCTTATTTGCCCATTTAATAAGGGTGGTTTCTGAATATTAAAAAAAGAGTATTTTCTAGTAATTTGGTAATCCTACTATAAAAACTATAGAAGTTTCATACAAACTTTGCCACCCCTTTATACCCCCTTAGGGGATGGATTTCGCAAAATTCCGTCTAAGTGAGCACCTATATTCTAATAGGAATGACAATGCAAAGTTTGAGATTCCTAGCACTTGTTGTTTCTGAGATTTCGTGATAAGTGAGTGAGTGACCTTTTATGCTTCGCTCGCGTGAATGTCGTTTTTTCCAATAGACATTTTTATATTGTTTAAATACTGTTTTTCATACTATTTTTAACTAGCTGTGCCCGCGACTTCGTCCGCGTGGAATAGTGATTTTGGGCAGCATTTTTTGGATATATCTTTTGGTTTGTTTTGAATTATAAACATCTTCGTTTAGGTGAATAAGAAAAATCTTTACAGTAAATGCTTCTCTATCTACAATATTAGACGTATAGCCATCGCGGATCAAAGCCATACAGACTGCTAGGATTACTTACACGTGGCGAATCCACATAAAGCTGACCATGCGAAAAACAGTTAATATTTAGATCCACACTCATTAATTGTCATCGCGAAACATAGGCTCACTGGAAACTAAACTCGTTTAAAACTAAACGGGAAATTGTTTGGAATGAAAGGAATCCGAGGAATAAAAACGCTATAACTTTTTTTTTATATTAGCCTGCCAAAGTGCCTCTACTCTGGCTGATGGTAAGCAGTCAGTGGAATTCAGAAGTAGTGGACACCATTCCAAAAGCCAAACTACTGGTATGGTGGCCTCCACTATGGCGGCTTAGTGAGGTGCTTCTTCACGCCTCGCTTAAAAGTCCCAGGATGAAAGTTATGTGGGAACACATGCGCTGGTAAAGAGTTCCAGGCTTTAATTGAGCGACAAAAGTATAAAGTGCTGAACCGTTTGGTTCGAGACCCTTTAGATTGCACTGTGAAAGGGTAGCACTTCAGTCCCGCACGTGTCGTTCTGGATAAAAAGGGAGAGGGTAGAATTAATTTAAAGAGCTGTTGAGAAGACTGTCCGTGGTAAAGGCGATAGAAGACGGCCGTTGATGAGGCGATGTCTCTTCGCAGCTGTAAAGGCTCAAGGGTCTTAGGCCTCCGGGCTTCCATGATACGGACTGCTCGCAAAAGGCTCCCGTACCGTCTCGAAAATGGTCGCCGGGTCCCACTATCCGGTCACCAACCTGCACGACGAACCACTCCGAGATTATGCGCAACCTAGTGGGGCAGTCTCTTTTTTTTTGGTTAGGTCTAATTGGGCTCTTGTACAATGCGGCGGGCGGCCAGCGGCACCACCGTTTATACGGGTCTCCCTGGCCGGCGGGTTGACCCACACCACCCACACAATGACTCCGCGGATACTCAGCTGGTCCCACACATGCTGCGAGGTTTGTCATCTCTGCATCAGTTGGGCCTCCGGCTCTCGCGCTTACCGAACGAAACGCAATAATATGGATACTATTACTCTTACGTCGAAAACTATGAGAGGGTAGTACATCCCTGGTCGATCCGACCCATTCATGTTGAAACCAGCGTAAATCGACTACTACTATTTCGTAATTCACTTCAATTCCACCTATTCCGTAATAAAACGTGTTAACAAACATGTTTTTATCACAAAAAATAAAAATAAAATAAATCCAGAAAATATAAATCTAACTTGTATTTACATTTTAACTAATAAAGTATTTACATTTTAATTTACATTTTAATAAAGAAATAAGACGTGTTAACCTAACTTAAAAACAAACTAAGCTAAGCTAAATACATACCACATTTATGACGTGATTATTTAAATTCATGCTACAAATATTTGCACTGAGCGGGAATCGAACCCGCGACCTCACAGTCCATACACAGTACCACCGAAATACAGAGGCAGTCGATTTCCCCCTGACTTTCCCCTCCCTTTCCCCTGACTTCTCCCTCACTACCCCCGCACTTTCCCCTCACTTCACCCTTCCTTTACTCTTCCTCCCCCTCCCTCCAAATTTCAAGTCGCCAACTTCAAAAGCAAAGATTTTTCCATACAATATTTCATCCCTTATTTCACTCCTATAAATCCACCTCAGTAAAAAAAAAATTATGAGCGTATTTTTTATTTAAATAAAAGTATTCCAAAACAAAATTTCAAAGCTGTAACTTAAAAAATGAAGACGTTTCATACAATCGATTTCATCCCTTTTCATACACTTAAGGGTTGAATTTTTAATAACCCTTTCTTTGTACACTTCTAGACATTAAGACAAACACACCCTCCAAATTTCAAGTCGCTACAACCAGCGGTTTAGGCTTTACGTTGTCTGTCAGTCAGTCAGTCAGTCAGGACAAAGCCTTTTATAATATGTATGGATGTATGGATTAGACGTATAGCCATCAGGGATCAAAGCATACAGGCTGCTAGTAATGCTAACACGTGATAGAGCCACATAAAGCTGACCGAAAAACAGCTAATACTTAGATCCACACCCACAACTTTTAGTGTCTTACCTTTACTTTAATTACTTAATTAATTAATTACTTTAATTAGTCATCGCAAAACATAGGCTCACTGGAAACTGGACTCGTTTAAAACTAAATGAAAGATTGTTTAGAATGACAGGAATCCGAGGAATAAAAACACTATCAGCTATTCCGCAACCTGTTAAAATATCTGCTTCTATAAGATTTCGTAGTAAATTAACGAATGTTCGATGTGATTCTTTAAATTGGCATAACTTTTTTATTTATAAACCGATTGACATGAAACAAACACTAAATGTTAAGTGAAGCTTACCACAATATATTAGTGAAAACTATATTTAAATCCGATAAGCCGTTTCTGAGATTAGCGTGCACAAACGCACAGACAAACAGACAAACAGACAAACAGACAAACAGACAAAAATTTTAAAAATCATTGTTTTGGGTTCTATTTGCGTTGATATAGGTCCCAATAGTATTTTTTCTCATATATCTTCCATGTACAGACAGCGATCGGTTACATTTTTATTATATGTATAGATCTTCTATTCATACAAATCCTCTTTCACCTACCTAAAGATATCCCTCGTAAATCAATATACAATACACAAAGGCAAATTTTCACTACAATAACTTTCCCCTTCACCTTCTTCCCTATTGCACCTTTCCTCCACTCTCCACAGTTTCCTCCTTCTTCTCCTCCCCTCCCTCTTCTCCTCTTCACCTCCATCAGCATCCCTTGCCCCTCCTCCAGCATCTCTTGCCCTTTCCTCCACTTCCCTCTACCTTGCCTCCTCGCTTTCCCCTCTCTTCCGCCTTCCTTCTCCTTCCTTTCCCTCTTTTCCTCTCCCTTCCTATCGCTTCCTATCCCTTCCCCTCCCTTTTTCTACCATTCGAGAACTCCTTTCTTTCCGCGTTCCTTCCCCCTCCCTTCCTCTACCGTCTCCCTCACTTCCTCCTCACTTTCCTCTCATTTTCCCCTCATTCATCCTTCACTTCCCCTAACTTCTTCCCTCACTTCCGCCTCACTCCTCCTCACTTCCCCTCACTCCCCCCTCACTTCCCTCTCACTTCCCCCTCACTACCCCCTCACTCTCCCTCACTTCCCCCTCAATTTCTTCTCACTTCCCCCTCACTTCTCCGTTACTTCTCCCTCACTTTCCCCTCACTTCCCTTCACTTTTCTCTTACTTTCCTCTAACATTCCCCTCACTTTCCTCTCACTTCTCCCTCACTTCTCCCTGGCTTTCCCCTTACTTCCCTCTGACTTCTCCCTGACTTTCCCTTCACTTCTCCCACATTTCCCCCACACTTCCTCTTCACTTCCCCCTCACTTCCCTCTCACTTTCCCCTCCCTTCCTCCTTCTCCTCAATTCCTTCCTCCTTCCTTTCCCTCCCTCCCCTCCCTGTAAATTTCAAGTCGCTAGCTTCAAAAGCTAAAGATCTTTGTATAGAATATTTCACCCCTAATTTTAACCCAATAAATCCACCCCTGTTAAAATAAAATTATAAGGATATTTTTTATTGAAATAGAAGTATTCCAAAATAAAATTTCAAAACTGTAAGTTAAAAATGAAGAAGATTCATACAATCGATTTCATCCCTTTTCACACACTTAGGAATTAAATTTTAATAAACCCTTTTTTAGTACAACCTCTAGACATTTAGACAAACACACCCTCCAAATTTCAAGTCACTAAGACCAGCAGTTTAGGCTGTGCGTTGTCTGTTAGTTAGTCAGTCAGTCAGGACAAAGCCTTATATAATATGTATGGGTGTATGGATGTATGGATTAGACGTATAGCCACCGGGGATCAAAGCATACAGGCTGCTAGGAATGCTAACACGTGATAGAGCCACATAAAGCTGACCGTGCGAAAAACAGCTAATACTTATATCCACGCCCACAACTTTTAGTTGTGTCTGACCTTGGGCTTTAATTGTCACCGCGAAACATAGGCTCACTGGAAACTGGACTCATTTAAAACTAAACGGAAGATTGTTTAGAATGAGCGGAATCCGAAAAATAAAAACGCTATCAGCTAATTCCGTAACCTGTTAAAGTCTCTGTTTCTATCAGATTTCGTAGTAAATTAACAAATGTTCGACGTGATTCTTTAAATTGGCATAACTTTTTTATTTATGAACCGATTGACATGAAACAAACACTAAACGTTAAGTGAAGCTTACCACAATGTATTAGTGAAAACCATATCTAAATCGGATAAGCCGTTTCTGAGATTAGCGTGAACAAACGCACAGACAAACAGACAAACAGACTAACAGACAAACAGACAAACAGACAAAAATTATAACAATCATTGTTTTGGGTTCTATTTGCGTTGATAAAGGCCCCAATAATTTTTTTCTCATATATCTTCCATGTACAGACAGCGATCGGTTACATTTTTATTATATGTATAGATTACGGTTTAGTCTAGAATAGAATAGAATATTGTTAACATTGTAACACACCAAACAAAAAAGGTTTATTTTTTACGAAATTATCCAAAAACAATATTCACAAACATGAGTCTTAAATCGACAGAGTCTCAGTAGGTAACAGTGGCGAAGCGTCCATATAACACGATTCCTGCCGGCTTCCCTTTTAAAATATGCCCTGACCTCCTTATACCTATCACTGCTTGCGTGTCTACTCAAAGACTAATTAGCCTTCCGAATCTTAAAATATTTTAGTCCCACCGGCTTCTCTCCTCGGAAAAGTGACTCTTCGCTACTGGTAGGTAACATATAGCTTTAGTAGCCTCGAGGTACGTTATGATCACCCTTACGTTTGCTTTATTGTTGCCTGAGCAGCGAGTGTTTGATGACCGAGAGAATATAAAACTGTAAGAAATATGTTATTTTATTGCATTTCATAGCATTTTTATCTAAAGCCTTTTATAATAATAAAAGCTGTATAAAGATACAGCTTTTATTTCGTATAAAACGATCGCGTATCTTTTGTAAGTTGGATGTGAAAAACATTTCAATATAATAATTACGTTAACAGCCCGCGGACTTTAGGAGATATCACAGTGCCAGTTTTGAATAAAAAGAGCTCTTCAACAACCTTTTAAATGTATTCTAAACAAACAACTTATTAATCAATGAATACTTTATTACTTTAGACATGTCATGTAGTGTGACTTATTAAGAACGAAAAGTCGCAATACGTCATCATAGTGTTACTCAACAGAAACTTAAATTCTAATGAGTCACACTGTTACATATCACACTGTTACTGAACGGGAATAAACCTGTTTTTGCTGTATTCACAGACACTCGGTATTACCATTTATGGATCTTACACATTTGTGTGATTCATTGCTTTTCTTTCTCATTTTTATAAGAGGAAGATACATTTACGCATTAAAACTTTCACGTGCAGGAACCACGCTTTAACGCGTGGGCCATCGCAGCTTACTGCATTGGTAGTTCGTGTAAGGACGAACGATCATTCAATGATTGCCTCTGTGGTTCGGTGGTACTGTGTATGGACTGCCACGCAGAGGTCACGGGTTCGATTCCCGCGCAGTGCAAATATTTGTGTGCATGAACATGTCTATTTGCATTGGTCTGGGTGTTTCTATGTATAATATTTAGATATTAACAAAAAAAAGTATTTAAGTATGTATATCCGTATTCTAGAACCCATGACACAAGTATATGAAATGCTTACTTTGGGTCTAGATGGCGTTGTGTGTAATTGTTGAAATATTATTATTTATTATTATTATTATTATTATTATTAATGCAAAATTCACCTAAGCCATTGCATCATAAGTTCAACCAGGGTCATAATTATGATTTAGATTAGTATCTTTAATGTATCTTTTTAAATAACTTTAACCCACTGCACTTAGTGCCCGCGAGTACTTTTGTGTTTAATCTAAAACTTGGGCACTTTACCAAAGTTCCCCGTCCAAGTCCATAATTGCCGTTCGATGTCTTCCATATTTGCAGATGAAAGTTTTATTATTCTTACAGTTTTCTTTGAACATTGCTCGTATAACACCCTTTGTATCGAAGCCTTTTATCTTATGCTTTTATCTACTTTAATAGTGGTAATTTTATCTTTCTCCTGTGATATACAGACGAATATACAATGCTGTAGCATATAAAATACATACTCGGTTTATAATGACGAAGTTATCACACATAAAAAAAATATATACGGACGAATTGAGAGATACTGTTTTGAAGTCGGTTAAATACTTAGTGGCATAAAATGAGGATTCAAATAAAAAAACAATATATTTAATTTGTATTATAAGTAGTAAATGGTCACCCCATTTTAGTAATACAAACAATTGCTGTAGGTCTGAACCTTATACCCGACCACACTTTATTTCTTTCTTTCTTTGTTTTTGCTGTGTTCACCGACACTCGGTATTACCATTTATGAATCTTTATTTTATGGAGTTTATTAATTAAATTTATTTATTTATTATTTATATTGTCATTAAATTAACAAATAAATCGAATACAAACTGTCACTAGTATTATTAATGTTACAACCTTGTCTAAATAAAGGCATTAGGTACTTTTGTTTGTTACTCGTAAAGTAGCGACATTATTTATGTTTCTGTTGCAACTGAGTATGATACTGTAAGTACATTTCTTGTCTTGTTCTTCAAATATAAAGTATTTAATGAATGTAGTACCAATCTGGTTTTGAACTTGGCCTTTTGGTCTAGTGGTTAGTGACCCTGACTGCTAAGCCGGAGGTCGTGGGTTCGATTCCCACCCAGGAAAAACCTTTGTGTGATGAGCATGATTGTTTGTTCTGTGTCTGGGTGTAACTTATCTATAATATGTATGTATTAAAAAAAAAATGTATTTAAGGAGTATATCAGTTGTTTAGTACCCATAACACAAGCAAATATAATGTGGTAGAATATTATTATTATTATTAACTAACGTTCGTACATTCAAGTAGGTTTTACTTCTTTGATGGTTTAAAAAAATATTATTATTATAGTAAACACTTTTTGGTTTAGACCTTAGATCAATAGCTTCTTCTTTCTTACCCCCCACCCACAAAGCAATACATTCACAGTTATTTAGCTCTGAGATCAAACAAATAACGGAACACAATAGACTCCTAATACAGTAATTTGCTCTTAGATATACCTACTGAGCGTACTAGTCAATGTAGTAGAGTATGACGAGGTTTTTTTCTTAACTAATATTATATAAGTGTACAGTGTAGTGAACTGTACACCACTTTATAGCTTGTCAGTTATGTGTGTAGTAAGAGAAAACTGTACTCGTAGTTAAAGTAAAAGTTTATTGTTTAGTTATGGAAAGACAGCGTATTTTAATATAAGTAATTCTTACACAGGTTTGATCGTTATTGAGTTAATGTGCACACTGACTCAAATTAATGCAGTTGCAAATAAGTATAATCGTATGATCGCTCGATTCGCGCAATCAGCTAAAAAATATACCACAGTGTACGTAAACCGTACAATAAGATTTAATTTTTTGCATGTTCGTTTGTTTGTAACGTTTTAACTAAAAATTTATCTAAAAAATTCTTTCATCTTTAGAAAACAATAAATTCTGCGGATAACATAGTCTATATTTTATTATGTTTAACATTTAAGGGCCTTCGTGAATCTAAATGATGCAATGACTATTGGTTTGATATTTTTCGAAAGAGTTTTTTGTGAGATTGAATAAAACTTTTGATACCTCCACTTAATAAACTAGGTCATGTATTTTAATAGGCAAGAAAAGCTATATTTAGAGAAAGCTGCTGCTAGCCTGTTTCAAAAGAAAGCAGTTTGTTATAGTGGCTACGAGACGAGTGAATTTATGTACAGTGTTAGGTTTTGGGAAGTACCACCCTCACATAGAAGATCGACTTAAGAGTAGAGTATCCGTACTACTGCGTTTCGTTCGGTGAGTGAGAGCGCCGGAGGTCCAATTTCCCTCCTTTCCTCTTTCCTCACCTCCCTCATTCCCTTCCCCTAACCCCATTCCCAGCCGCCATAGTGGAGGCCACCATACCAGCAGTTTAAGACGATGGCTTTTGGTATAGTGGCCGTCACTTCTGGACTCCACTGACTGCTTACCATCAGGCGGGGTGGAGTCACTTTGGTAGGCTATAATATAAAAAAAAAAGGTGATATTTAAACGCAAGAACAATATGATCGAACACCGTTTTGCTTATTTTACAACATAATGACCACTATAAATGCGCGCGGAAGCATATTGGGTATTTTGGCATTACTCCATCAACAGGATATCATTAGCGATTAGTCTGTGAAAAATAAAATTTATTTTATAAATCAAAGAGCTTTTAAAGTTTTAATCACAAGGTCGCGTCTCGTAATGAGCTTTGTGCTTGTTACTAGAATATGATTAATCGTCACTTTTATAGAGATAGATATGAGAGTATTAAACACACGTATATTTTAAGAACAGAGACCCAACAAATCTAAGGAGCTGGTTTTTAGAAGACCATTATTTTACAAAATAGTTACTTATTAGATCTTTTTTTGTATGTCAGAAAAACATACTAGCAATATTTTTCTTTATAAAATGAACGTTAACTACAATAGTGAAGTAATTGTGTACCGTAGTAACGTTTTTATGAGTCACGAAATAATAATAATAATAATAATAATAATTTATTCAGAAACCATAGATACATATTAAAATAACAAATACAGAGTCTTAAATTAGGTAAAAGTAATCTAAACAGAGTCTGTGCCTGAACTAGGTAATCCTGTGTTTCAGGCAAAAAATGTACATAATCTTTATTCTTAGATAATCTCATATTTATTATATTAAGGGTACAGATTATAAGTATAGGTATTATACAATATAGCAAAACTTAATGAATATTACTTAAATAAAATAAAAGCAGATTATGTTAGCTTATCTAAAACAGAGCATAAGTGTATTTATGAACTTTCTTAGTAAATATATCAATAAAACTAAAAGTAATTTATTAAACGTGTATGCTTAAATTTACGTTAGTTTCCCAGAGGGGTTGGTAGATGTGGCGACAATAATTATTTATTTTATCACAACTATTAATTTTTCTGTATCTTCATATGACATGTTTTGAAGGGCTTCTTGAATGGATCTTTTACAGTTTTTGTACGTCAGGGGATATATTGTTTTAATTGCATTAATTCTATTGTAGAGAAGTGGTCCAAGGAATAAGTAGAATCTACATGCAAAGGCGTGTTTGGTTACTATTGATTTAAAGCAAACTATATCTTTCCTTCTTTTGTTAGTCACATCAGAGCTAAAGGGAAGAGCTGTGTGCTGTTTCAATACTGTATTCATGATGAATAATTGGCGAACTGTTAAAACCTTACATTGTTTGTAAAGCAGGTTAGTGGGAAAAAGGAAAGGACGGAAAGTGGACACCTTCAAAATCGCTCTCTGAGCTCTCTCGACTGTTAGTAACAGTGTTTTACCCACTCCCCCCCATGAAGTGATACAATAAGTTAGTACTGATTGACATATAGCAAAATAAATTTGCCTTATTAATTTAGAATCTGCAATATATCTTAATTTTTTAAATACATATACCAGTTTGCGGACTCTAGTATTTACTGCCTCTATATGATGCTTAAAGCTTAAATTTTCATCTATTATTATGCCTAAATATTTTACTGTATTTGCTCTCTTGATATTACAGCATGTGCATTGGTCATTTACATAGCTACAGTAATGTGCGCGTAAGGCAAAATTATTCTGCGATATTGTTGATTTGCGCATCGAAAACCTTATATAATTTGTTTTTTCTGCATTTAGTGTTAGTAAATTATGCTGCAGCCATTTATTTACAACATTAAGACCGCATTGAGCGTGCTCGAACGCCTTTATTTCTGATTCGGCAGAAAAAAGGAGGGCAGTGTCGTCGGCATACGATATAATAATGCCATTTAGTAATTTTAATTTACAAAGGTCATTTATGTAGATTAGGAATAACGTAGATGCTAATATACTTCCTTGGGGCACCCCGAAGGATGTATTGTCCTGATCGTCACTGAGAACATCACCAATTTTTACGCACTGGGTTCGCTCCTCTAAGAAGTTTGTAAAAAGCTGTAATTGTGTACCCCGAATGCCAATTTTTTCAAGCTTGCGCAATAGAATGGGGATGGAAACGGTGTCAAAAGCTTTGGCGAGGTCCAGGAATATTCCTATCGTGTGGTTACCTTTGTCTAGTTCTTGTACTAAATGTTCAGTCAGGTGGTGTACGGCATCGGCGGTTGATAATTTAGGTCTAAAGCCAAACTGTGTGTTGGACAGGATCGAATTTTCTTCCAGATATTTTATTAAACGGTTATTTATAATTTTTTCTAATATCTTGGATATAGAAGACAGCAAGGAGATGGGTCTATAGTTATTCAGTTCGTCCTTGTTGCCAGATTTGTGCACAGGAACAACAACTGCTTTTTTGAGACATTTGGGAAAGCAACCTGCTGTTAAACATTTTTGGAAAATAGCGGTTATTGGCGGTACTAATATGTGTCTGAAATGCTTAATAATCTTGTTTGATATGTTATCCCATCCAACCGCGCAGTCGTCTTTTAAGCTCATAATTATTCTATTTATCTCGTTTTCGTCGTGAAATGCTCAGAATTCCATTGCAATAATCATTTGGACGCGTTTCGTTCTCTTCGCTATGCTAGCAATCCATTTGATTGAACACAAATATTTATTATTTATATTAATATATAAAAGTCGAAATGGTCCAGTGGATAAGGTACCGCTTCGTAAATACGAGGTAGTGGGTTCGAATCCGGGCAAGTACCAATGTGATTTTCAAATCATATGTACTTTCTAAGTTTAACTTGGACATTTCTGACGGTGAAGGAAAACATCGTGAGGAAACCTGGACAAAGTCTGAAATTGCCAATCCGCCTTGAGCAAGCGTGGTGATTAATGCTCGGACCTTCTCTATATGAGAATAGGCCTTTGCCCTGCAGTGGGACAGCAAAAACAGGCTGGTATTATTATTATTATTATATTATATTAATATAAATAATGATATTGCAATGTTTTTGCTTTATCGCTATAGAGCTTTTTGTTTCATAATGTATTGACTAGTCGAATTCTTGATAACTTTTAAAAGCTTTTTTAATATTGAAAAATGATCCGCTTTGATCAATAGTCCCCACTATTGAATAATTTCTATAATATACAAAGAAAATACTTATTTACAATAATAATTCAGTATATTATTATCTAAATATCGCACCAGTATCAATGTATACAACAATGATTCAATAGAAACGAGCGCACCTCCGGGCCTTCACTACTAAATCAACCGTGCGGTCGACCGCCGCGTGTAATTACGTATACATCGCCGGTTTTGTATCGTGAGATATGTATAAAGTGTACGTTAAAGCAGCATTTGATTGTGTGTTATTATTTTATGTGAATTGCGGGAAATTATATTTATTTAACGTTATAAAGATTGTCTCAATTTAGTACGTACACGTTATAAGGTATGTAAGTTGGTCGGTTACACTCTTTCTGCCTACTTTGGGTTTTTATTCGATACACCCTCAAAACAAAACTTTATGATTTCACCCGAAAGACAGGTCGACATAAGACTCACTATGATTGGACGTGAACCGTTTAGTCACCCAATTAACCTACAGCCAGTTCGCTGAAGTAGAGCCATGAGAAGAAATGGCAACGAACTCAGGCCACTCTTTTTAATCGCCAGGTTATTAAAATTTTTTGTAAGTAACAATTTCAAGTAGCATACAAAGTGACGCAGGCAATACATTTAACTAAAAAAAAGTAAAGTATCAACTAAGTAATACCGATTCCGAACAAATATTTCATTTAACCTCCTGCCTACCAGAGGTACTTTTTGTTTGATATGTTGCTGAAACTTTAGTATTGTATTTCTAACTACTTGAAATTTATCCAAAAATTTGTGAAAAAAATGTCATCTCCCGGAAAATGGTTTTTCACTACGTCCTTTATGAAGGACAAAGTGACGATATTACTATGTCATTCATGTAGGACATAGAAAGGTTTTAGAAAATAAATTGTAATAAAATAGGTTTGTAATCTAAAAAAAGAAACAATCTTTAATATTATAGTTTATTATTAGAAAATATAAAAAAAGAAAATATAACTAAACGTTTTCTCAAATAAAACTGCCATATTTAGACATTATTCTCCAAAAACAAACAAAAATTAACTAAAAATCATCATTATTTACTAAGAAGCCGTAAATTAGGAACATAAGTAGAGATAAAAAAGTAGGAATTAAACTTATAGGTATACTAACCTCAGTTTCTGAAAGACTGATCAACGAAAAATTAACTAATCACCTGTTAAATCTCATGTGAAGTACCTAAAAGCATGCTAAGAGCATGGATAATTAGTTTTATTTGATTAATTAAAGTAATTATTCATGCTTTTAGAAACCTAATTGGTACTTCACATGAGATTTAACAGTGATTAGGTAATTAGTTAATTTTTCGTTGATCAACCTTCAGAAACTGAAGGTAAGACTACTCATTACCCTCATGAAAATTGAATAATAATTCAGATTTGGCGTAAAACAAACGTAAATATAACTTTTTTATAAAAAACCAGACCAGTAGGTACCTATCAATTTGAGCGTACTGTATTGCTGACATTATCATAGTGATTCTTGTATATATTTTTAGTTTTCTCAAAGTTATAAATTGCTTTACCTGCCTCGATCTACCTCAAAATATGTGTTCTATTCGAACAGTCAACTATAGTTGTCAAAATGTCATTGTCGATATATTGATCGTAGAACTTATCCCATTCCCAATCTTGAGTTTCGATATGTATATATTTGTACGGTAGTAGATCCACGCTGGTTTCAGCATGAATGGGCTGGATCGTCCGGGGAAGTACTACCCTCTCATAGAAGATCGACTTAAGAGTAGTGGTATCCTTACTACTGCGTTTCGTTCGGTGAGTGAGTGCCGGAGGCCCAATTTCCCCCCTTTTCTCTTTCCTCACCTCCCTCATTCCCTTCCTCTAACTCCATTCCCAGCCGCCTTAGTGGAGGCCACCATACCAGCAGTTTAAGACGATAGCTTTTGGTATGGTGGCCACCACTTCTGGATTCCACTGACTGCTTACCATCAGGCGGGGTAGTCACTTTGGTAGGCTAATATATAAAAAAAAAAAGGTATGTAAGCTGGCTGCATTAAATCGTTAATTGTGGTTCTTATTAAGGTGTCTATTGCCTATTTGACTTGTTTGGTGATTTCTGATCGCAATGTGTCGGATAGATAGAGATGGTGGTTCAGTCAGCTGACTTTCTTCGCCAAGATTTGAGCCACGTCCGCGACTAAATCCGCGTCCACGTCCACATTTTGTACTTCCACGTCCTCTTGAGCGAGATCGCGATAAAGAACTGTCGGACAGCGCTGGAGAAGCTGGTAAAGGACTCAGAGCATAATCATCTTCGTCTGAGCTGCTGGACTTACTAGTCTCATGATAACTCGCTCTTTGAGCCAGTTCTGGAGGCAAAAACTCTGGATCGTCGGCACTGTCATCTCCGGAAAAGTCTAATTTAGACTTTCAACTAAGGCATTTTCTGTTATACCTAAAAAAATTAAAAATAATTGAAAATATCTTCCAATGTACTACATAAAGTACAGTAGAAGTAAAACTATCAAAACTTTAACTACCTACATTTGTTCTTTGCATAGGACATAGGAAAACAATTCAAAGTTACTCAAACATTATTTATTTTTACGCAAAAATAACACTCTATATCTACGTCTCGAAGTACTAATTACTAATTAATTATTCAAAATCTACAAATTATTTAGAATTTGATAAGATTTTAATAGATTAACTTACCTGTGCGGGAGCGCACGGCTGCGTGACTACCCTCTGACACCATTTTGAAATAAAATTACAGATGTGAAGTGTCACTTCAACTGGTTTTCTTGTATCTAAATATCCAATAGATGTCACTGTTCTGTAAAATTAGTCTTTTCGTTCAAAAATAAAGCGGCAGAATTTTTAAATTCTTATGTACTATGAGTAGTACAGATGTAGGTACGAGGTACGTACGAGGGCGTAAATGTTTCTACTCTGAGTCCGAACATTGTACGTTTATAAAGTTTAATAGACTTGAACTGTCCCAGTGTGGGAGTTGTCTTTTATATTCAGAACTTTAAGTTAACTTTATTCTATATAAAACCGACAACTAAGTTAAGAGATAAGTTATTGAACTACAAACTAGGATAATAATATTAGTACGCAGCAACATATTTGTCAAATCAAAATAGTAACTCGTTGGTTTTGTGAAACTCTATGTGAACTGCTACAAGATCTTGGGTGCGATCCTCAGGTCGGACAAATATGGTATAAAAAAAATCCATGGGTACCTTCATACTAATAAATGCGAAAGTAGCTCTGTCTGTCTGTCTGGCTGATACGCTTTCACGCCTAAACTACTTGAACCGATTTTGATGAAATTTGGTATAGAGATACAATAGATCTCGGAAAACAGCATATCTTTTATTGCGGAAAAATTACTTCAAGGGGTTGAAATAAGGGATACAAATTTGTATGAAAAATCGACAATGTATAAACAGAGACATGTTCCTAATTAGTAAAAATATATTAGGCGATAACCGGCGATACTAGGCGGCAACAGGTTAGCCACTTGCAACGTAGCAACTAATAAAACTGACAAAGCTTGAAACATAGATCCTTTTCCTCCTTTGGAGAAAAAAGCGTAAAAATGAAACACTGAAACACTGTATGTGGTAACAAAAACACAGCGCTTTTGTAATGAACCACCGAATTTCTATAAATTTGATTGTCGTTCATTATTTTACTTCGTCAGCAGAAAAATAAGAGAAAGTGTCGACTAAAGGCAATTTTACGCTCAATGAAGCCTGATCGATCAGAACAGACATGACAAATACGCCACAAAACGAACAAACCTGCTTTGTACGGGTTTTATTTTAAAAGGAGTTTCAAACAAAAAGGTTTATTACCTTTATCGAGGTAATGAGAAATGAGTTTAAAAAATGAAGTGAAAAATAAAAGGAAAATACTATAATGGTATTTAAATGTTTTGTTTGGAATTATCTCGGTTCATTGATCGGTTTATGATAACATGGTTGCGGTTAAAGCGCCCCGTGGTTTTGTTATATTGGGGGGTGACCGCGGAATGTTGAGGACATCTTTGCTATGGGATAGTTATGTTGTGTTTAATTAATATTTAGTTAATTTGATAGTGGTGTGAATGTTGATACGTCAATATAATGCCTTTAGATACATTATTGTGTATTGTCATACCGGTGTCTCATGATAATAATAATATAATAATATTTCAACAATTACATACAACGCCATCTATACCCAAAGAAAGCATATATTATAGCTTGTGTGGTTCTAGAATGCGAATAAACATACATAAATACTTTTCTTTTGTAAATACATGCATATTATACATAGAAACATTCAGACCAATGCAAATAGACATGTTCATTCACACAAATATTTGCACTGAGCGAAAATCAAACCCGTGACCTCTGCGTGGCAGCCTATTCACAGTACCACTGAACCACAGAGGTCGTCAACATATACAACCTTCTTTTATAAAGAATAATGATGGCATGGAGTGCTATAAAATGTGAGCAAGACACACTTTATTTTACGCCCTCCTTATCCGCCCGTCAGTATGTCCTTCCTTATGTTAAGGCTGTTTATTATATAAGGTCAGATTAATATTGAATAGCAAACATAAATACCTTTATAGTTCCCTACCCACAGATGGCGGTAGTGGCGATTATCTCACGTCGCAGTTTATGGCCCTTATGCCATTGAATGCCCCTTTCACGATAAGTCCTTTACAATACTATATGATATTGTAAATTTGAAAGCTTTTAGAGCTATAAAGTGGGAGTATAAACAAAATTTAGATCTTATGGGTTTAACTATATGGTTTACGTATATGGTCTAGTGAGCCACTATAAACTACGGGTCAATGTTGAGAGCAAAACTGCTTCACTTTGTTAAATATGGCGCTAAAGGAGTAAAGTAAAATTCAATATTTTATGCAATAATTGCTTCGGTGATATAGTTAGAAGGCTGAGGGTTCGATTCTTACATAATACAAAGGTATCTATCTAGAATTTGCAAATATTTGTTTTGGAGTAAATGTTTTTTAGTTAAGGATCCAGCAATAAAGAGGTTGCTTCATAGTGTAGAAGCTGTACGAAACAAAAATGCTGGCTAACTGTCATTTTTTTTATTGTCAGAATGTTACACTTCATTAATAAAATACATAAGATCTTAACATATTTATAACATCAATCACAGCCTTTCGGTACCCACTGCTGGGTGTTATGTAGGCCTCCATAAGCAAATGCCACTCATGCCGATCTTGTGCTGTGCCAAGCCGGGATAATAAATATTAATAAATATTAGACTTACATTGAAATTTGATTTTAGCTTTAGCGCAGTGACTGTTTCAAGAGGCCATACATGGCTTTATAAAACAAAAAATACAGCAACAAAATCAAATATATACATTTATGTCAGTAAGTAATACAACTAAAACACTGCATCATAAAAATTCGATAACAAATATCAAAATTGAATATTACCCCAAAGTTACAGTACAGCCTTCGGTATATAGAGCCTCCAACCTTTTACAAGCTGTCATTCCTCATTTACATAAAACGAGTGAAGCCACGCGAACCAAACACGATTACTGCCATTTACAATGTTGAAAGCATTATTATATATTTCCTGACAGCCATTAATACCTTATGTACTTTGAATAGGGTCTCGTCAGAATTTGCTGGCGCTTGAAATTTCCGGACGTGGATAGGCAATCCAATCTGATGTATGTGTTGTGACGTATTGAGGGCTTGAAGTATATAATGTGTGTATGGTATGTATGTGAAATCTATATATATTAATTCTACTAGCGGTCACCCGCGATTTCGTTCGCGTGAAAATTTTGATGGGCGCTTGTGTGAAAAAATTGCCTGCTTGATCTTATGGCAATCGTACATTGTATCAGTAACAATAAGTATAATCTATCTCTATGGCGAATCCCATTTAAATCCATTCCCCTATTTCGACATGATCGAGTAACAAAAACCCATACTTTCATCCATTCATACATCTAAGGTTTCGCCTTTATGTGTAGCTTTGTTTTTCTTTGAAATCAGTCTTCAATCTGACTAAGAATCATATAAACTTTTACCCCCGCCCCTCTTGTAGGTTGGGGGTTAAATTTCCCGAAAGAAAAAAGATCTTTGGTTGTTGATGTACTCGTTCGATTTAAAAGATTTTTTGGCCCGGTAGTAGGTCTTACTCAACATTTTATGATAAGTAATAAATAAATAAATTTTCTATCTATCTCAGTTTGATGTCAACTCTATCAAATCGCATGGTTATCACGTATTTTAGACCTACTATCCTTAGGTGCCTCGTAAATAGATGCCTCGCTTATAAGACCCGGCATTAAAGCTAACACGAAACATATGCTGTGAAAACAGATTTCGACATCAATAGTTAATTGTTTTAACTTTTTGAAATCAAATTTGATGATGTATTTATTACCATTATACAATAAATTATAGCAAATATCTGATAATCACAAAGCTTTCGGAAAATATGTGACATTATTAACATAGATATGTCTCTAGAGCATTACCTACATCATATTTATTGTATAATAATATTATGTTTATCGAATATACTTGCATCCTTTTAGCGATATTTACTGAGTAAATACATAAATAAGTACGCTTAGGGATCATAACAAGATGAAAGAAAAACTCTATATATTTTAAATAAAATTTTAAAGAATTCTCTTGGGTGTTATTCTTTTAAGTAAAACGCGGACATTTTTCTCATTCTTAAAATATAAGAGTAAAATTGTTCACTGTTGTACCTAAGAATACTTAGTGTAAAACATAGCCAGGTAACGGTTTAAATGTTGTAGAACTGTTTTAATTTATATTGCCGGTTTTTAAATAAAGGTGTAGCTACAGGTTCTAACTCATTAATAATACCAGTCTGTTTACTGTCCCACTGCAGGGCAATTACCACGCTTACTCAAGGCGTTTTGGCAATTTCAGATTTTCAAGCCCAGGTTTTCTCACGATGTTTTCCTTCACCGTCAGTCAGAAATGTCCAAGAAAACTTAGAAAGTAACATATGATTTGAAAATCACATTGGCACTTGACCAGATACGAACCCACTACCTCGTGTTTACGAATCTAGTGCCTTATCCAATGGGCCATTTCGACTCTACATAATAATGACGACATATCAGGCCTTGAAGGTATGCATAATCTTGTGGTTGACGCGATTCTTTGGTCACGACCGTTACACGTGGGGTTGTGGATGATGTTTTATTACAATGTATATATTCGTCGGCAATGCCAGACACTTATTAACTATAATTAGTTCTCATTTTAAGCCCCCAATAATTCTCATTGATATGGTAAATATTATTTTTCAAAACTAAACACATTCAAGCTCAAAAACACTCTACAGGGATACTATTGTCACCTAGAGTTCTATGTATGCACCAATATTCACTGAATAAGTGAAGTAAAATATTATTAATTCATAAAATTCAATTGGAGAACCAAAATGTCGGCAACTGCAAGCTGAATAAAATATATGAGTGCGTGTCACGACATCACGCAGGTATCTCTTGAACAAAAATACACGTATTGTTGTTCTTTCAGGAACAACGCTGCTGTATGATACAAGTTGCAGAAATGTGAACTTAAAGAATGAAACAATACAGGCTATTTTTCCGTGTATATCTTCTAGATCGGTCTTTTTATCGCGTCAGGGTCGTAGGTCTCCTGGGATTACCTTCAGGGTTGTTTAGTGGAATCAGACTCCACAAGCTGTCACATTGTGAGTACAATACGAGTACGATGGGCACTAGAAAGGAGCTGACATTGTGTTCCAACATTAATTACATGTCAATGTCTACGTATCTATGTATACTATTATATACAGCGAAAGAGTTTGTTTGTTTGTTTGAACGTGCTAATCTTCGAAACTACCAGTCGGGTTTGTTTGATCTTTTTGCGTATGATAGCCAAGTTCTTGAGGAAGGTTACAGGCTATGTAATATCACGCTACTGGCGACTGGAGCAGAGCAGTAAGCAAAAACACGGGTAAAACCGCGCTGCGAGAAGCTAGTCTTTAATATGTTGTAGTGTGAAAGCTTTGAAACATAAGAAATTTATACTGAAGTTGTTTAGTAAGCTTTGATTCTACTTCTCTACTTAATTTCATGTAGTGACTCGACAGTCAGTTGAGTTCATTCGTTTCGTTCTTTGAACGAGAACGACGAACAACAAATTAGTATGACGACGAGGAAACGGCAAAATATACCTACGGCCCTTTCCCTTTACAGTCTACTATTTTATTGCTGGTAGACGAGCAAACAGCCCTCGTGATGGTAAGTGGTAACTATCGCTCTTGGACGACTCAGATTAACACGTTCAAACAAATAAACACAGAATCTTCCGTTTTATTATATTAAATTTAGCATTGCAGAATGAAACTTAATAAATCTCTACAATAGTATTATAACTAGTATCACATGTATTGTCTGTCCGTAGTTTCAATCAAACGCTCAACTGCGTACTTCAATAAAAATAAATCCATCCTATCCGATATTGGAAAATTTCCAGCAAATGGCGGCAACCGCTATCATATTAGAGCTAGGCCCGATATAGTAATCGCTGAACTAGTTATACTTGAACCCAAATAAGTAACCTTTATGGGGTTAAAGCAGTATATTGGCTTCTCATCATTTAATAGGAACCTAGCTGACTAGACTAAAAGTATTTTTTTTATACAATTTACGTGGTAATATATAATAATATCACGCCAACTACACAACGAGCGCCGGAGGCCCAATTTCCCCCCTTTCCTCTTTCCTCACCTCCCTCATTCCCTTCCCCTAACCCCATTCTCAGCCGCCATAGTGGAGACCACCATACCAGCAGTTTAAGACGATGGCTTTTGGTATAGTGGCCGCCACTTCTGGATTCCACTGACTGCTTACCATCAGGCGGGGTGGAGTCACTTTGGTAGGCTATAATATAAAAAAAAAAAAACAGAAACACTCAGACCAATGAAAATATTCATGTTTATGTACACAAATATTTGCATTGAGCAGGAATCGAACCCGCGACCTCTGCGTGACAGTCCGTATACAGTATCACTGTACAACACAGGCAGTCAAAGCAGGTAATTAAGCATTATTTTGCAGTACTTGTGACCACGTATTGTATTAATAATACTAAGAAAACAAATAAGTCAGTGCCTACTGAAAAAGAAGGGAATTAGAGAGGAAAAATCGGTTCAGCTGTTTAGGCGCTGAGTGGTATCAAACACACGCACACACACAAACTTTCGCATTTAAAATATTAGTAGGATTGTATTATAGAAAAAAGTCAATGAAATCCATCCTAAACTATACTTTTCTCCAGATTATAATTTCAAAAGTGCAACATTGAAAAGTGTCTGCTTTAACTAAGCGATTATATTCACTACAAGAGCTACATTTTTAAAAATAACACTGATTTACCGTTTTCTAGCGCAGGAACGTAGTTAATTTTACTTTGTGTTAGTTGTTTGTGACTGTACCGGCTCTATTTCATTTAGTTTAAAAGATGAAAAATGTAGGTTAAGTACAGTGTTGAACAAATGAATACATATTGTTGAAGGTTTTTTTGTTCTATTGTTAACTGTGAGAAGGTTTTTTTAACAAGTGTGTGACTGTTTTAACATAATGTTTAATAATATTCTATCATGTGTAGTAGTACCTAGATATAAACCTATAATAATACTTGTTATTAATCTATTGAATAAGTGAAAATTAGATAATTATATATCAGAAGAAAGAATTCATTTATTTGACACACAAAAAAACATACAAATTTTTAAAACGTCAGCACAAGGCCACATAAATAACTAGCTGTCCGCGGCGCGGTTTCACCCGCGTCTATGCTTACTGCTCTGCTCCTGTCGCCAGTAGCGTGATGTTTTATAGTCTATAACCTTCTTCGGCAACTGGGCTATCAAACGCAAAGAAGAATTATTCAAAAGCGACTGGTAGTTCGAGAGATAAGCGCGTTCAAACAAATAAACTCTTATTTATTATTATTTATTAAAAACTTATTAAACAAAGTATTTAATAAACTCTTCCGCTTTATGAAATAGTATGATACACCATATGTTTGTTTTAATAAACATTGTATGATTAAAAAAATTGGGTTTCTGTTTAACCTTGAAAGCAGTAAATACCTTGCTCATCACCTTTCTATAGCTATCGAACAAAGTATATTTTATTTACTAAGAAATACTAATTTAAAAAGGATTTTTCAAAACTACTAACGGTAAATAATGTGTTTATCAATAAAAATAAAGAACAGTATCATTTATAAAACTCATCGATATACAAAAGAAACATGAACTATCGAAGTACATGACACTTACATCAAAGCCATGGACAATAACTCATAAAACTAAAAAAGCAACGGTCAGATACGGAACGTTCTAACTGAGCAAATAGTTTGTTGACAAATCTACGCCTGTTAACATTTAGCATAAAAATTGCAACTATATTATGAGGTAAAACTGGAGTAGAAGCTTCCTCGTAAGCGTCACATGTTCTTCGAACTTTACCGATATAATGCTAAGAATTTTGACCGTAAAAAAAAGAGAGAGGAAAAGTAATATTTTTCTTTCTTTTTACTCCATTTATTTATTTATTTATTTATAACTTTATGCACAAAATTGTACAATGGTGGGCTTAATGCCAAAGGCATTTTCTACCAGCCAACCCTTGGGTGATGCAGAGATAAACGAAGTAGGTGCAAGTTAACTACAAAGGGATATTAATAGAGAAATATGACTATTACCTATGCTTATACAAAAATACATATTATACTTAATACACATATACATACAATACATACACCAAAGAAGTTCGTGTACCAAAGAAGTAATTAAACCTCCGGCAGCCTCGCTCACGAAAATAAACGCTATATAATAAATACTATTATAATAGTAAACGCTATATTATAATAGTTACTGGCGACGGGAAGCTAATATTCAACAAAAGGATGCTTGCCCAGTCCATACAGCCTATTAATTCTTAAACCAGCAAGGATTCCCATAGCGCAAATGCAAAAGTCGAAACAGCAACACAGACAACTGTGTGTCTCGAACTTTTGAATCTCAAGATGGCACTAAAAGTGTTTGTTACGTTAATGGCAATACTATCAATGTGCTAGACTGCAATGACGTTGTAAGCTGTCTATACTTTGCAAACTATTAGCTAAGGCTTATCCCTTCACACAACTACAATAATAATTGAACAGTGTAATCCGTAGCCTGTCGAGCTCGTGCTAGATTACACATTGTTTGAATGTTTCACCCAAAGCCGTTGTGCGGGTATTTTTTATTTCCTTCTTTTATGTTTTGATACATTGTGTTAGAATATCGACGTGTATGTCGCTATTTTAGTACGTTTTTTATGGTATGAATGTAAAGTTAGAATTTTTCTGAATAGAGTTTTTGTTTATTTTTGGTGGCAAATGAATACACGAAATCATTAATACCGCTGCTGATAACTCTCAGAAGAGTTAGAGACATCGATTAGTTGTGTGCTTGCAATCAGAGTGTTTGGGAAAATTTTCGCCATCAGTTAACGCCACTTTGGTCTTTCATTTTGACAGCACTATCAAAACAAATATTTTTCAGTGTTCATGTCGGCAATTTTAATGTTTAATTTACAAAATGGATAATTCACGTGCATATGGACAAAAGAAGCTTTGCTGAGAGGGGTTTCAGCACCATGAGATCCAGCTCGATCCATGCGAGGCAGCACCGATGCGTCAGGTCTAGCTGTCAAGCACTTTTTGAAAGTTAACCAGGCGAAAATTTCCCTACACATCTTTATTGCCAACGTGAAAAAATGCTGTACATTTCCTAAGCAAACATTTTTCTATATAATCGGTAAAACAAACACACGTTACCTAATAATAGACTTTTAGACCGAATCTATCTTCCCCTCATATTGTTCTCTATTCTCTTCAGGAGCATTTGTTACAGCGAGATATTTTTCTCATTAATATATGGTATGATAGCATGTCAGATATCATGCGGGCGGCATTGTGCGATATCGCGCGTCGCCGCGACTTTTGTCGCGCGACACAAAGCCTCGTCTGTGGGCGACATTAGCCATTGTAGCGACGCTTTGTCCGGCCTTTATGTCATTGCAATTGTTCTTTGTATGACTTCTAAGAATTGAAGCTCTGTGAGTGAAGGATGGAATATCAAAATATGTATATTAGGTAAGTAAAATCAATTAAAAAAAATGTTGGCATAATGGAGACTGCTGCACTAGCAGTTTGTTGCAATAGAAATTAGCAATTGTCTGCTTACCATCGCGCAGTTTATTGTCATTTTAATAGAATAATATAAAGATTGGTCACTCCATACATTATGGCTAGACACAGTTTTTGGACCAAAGATACATTATTTTTCTATTCATTCATGATTTAATTATACAATGTCCGTTATAGTATCTGTCGCTCAGCAAATATACCATAACACTACTGAAGACAAACTGTTATCAGAAATCTTGAAAATTTAATTAAAATTCTCTTTTTTTATTCGAATATCTTGCAGTCAGTGTATTCAACTATGAGCAGTTGAAAGAAGATGGAATTAAAAATACTAAAACATTGTTTCCTATAGTTTTCGGGTATTTAAGCAATGTGATAGGCAGCATGCCAGTCGGACAAATCTACAGGAAAAACTTATATAATTAATACTGTTTAATTTGAGAACTTTAAGATACACGAATAAGTGTAGGAAATAAATAAATAATAATCTCCAAGTTAATGAGCTGTTAACAGATTTCTGTTCGCGATAAATATAACAACTTGAAAGTTTGCCGTACTTAGTTGGCTAGTAAGTATGTCTTTACCATTAACTAGCGACTCACCCAGACTCAGAGTGAATCAATAGGTACATATTGAGCCTATGTTTGTTTGGAATCATTTTAATATACGAAACATTTGACTGCACCGTTGGTCTAGTGGTAAGTGTAACTGACTACGACGCTGGGTGTCGTGGGTTCGATTTCCGCTGAATGCAAATATTTGTGTGATGAATATATGTATTTGTCTTCACAAAAAAAGTATGTTTAAGTTTTACATTATCTAGTACCCATAACACAAGCTCTACTTAGCTTGGGAGTAAATGACGGTGTGTGATAGTGTCCACATATTACTATATTATTATTATTATTTTTTTTTTTTTTTATATTATAGCCTACCAAAGTGACTCCACCCCGCCTGATGGTAAGCAGTCAGTGGAATCCAGAAGTGGCGGCCACTGTACCAGAAGCCATCGTCTTAAACTGCTGGTATGGTGGCCTCCACTATGGCGGCTGGGAATGGGGTTAGGGAAAGGGAATGAGGGAGTTGAGGGAAGAGGAAGGGGGGAAATTGGGCCTCCGGCGCTCTCACTCACCGAACGAAACGCAGTAGTACGGATACTACTACTCTTAAGTCGATCTTCTATGAGAGGGTAGTACTTCCCCGGACGATCCGGCCCATTCATGCTGAAATCAGCGTGGATCTACTACCGTGAATTATATTATATTATTAAAAAAGCTTTAGTTAATTCGGAAATTATTTTAATTACAAGTACATAAAACATTTTAATTAAAATAATTAAGTTTAATTATGTTGAGAAGGGTTTTCTAATAAGAGTACAAATATACCAGCAGTCCCGAAGGTTTTGATGACAGTTTAGGTGTACAGGTAGATACTACGTTAATAAAACTGCCTTAATTAAATAAACGGCTAAGACGGGTTAAGCTAGGTCAGAGGACTAACAGCGGTACATAAAAAGTATTGAAGCATGGCGATTATGGCAAAAGTTTGGATGAGATTTTTGGTCAATGGTCGACGGGAATTCAAGCAATATAATATTATTAAAGAACAAAAAGCAAGTCTGTCTAAAACAAAGTAAAATAAAAGGAATCCTTCTTTTCCCGTGATGACGCTACATTGAAATATTGTCACTTCTACAATTAATACGAATCTAATGACGCTTTATATCCATTATGCTATTACGGCTATAGAGCGTGCCAAAGAAATAGACATACATACTCACATACATACATACATACGCTCGAAAACCATTACCCTCCTTGACTTCGACAGTCGGTCAAAAAGTAAAAGTAAATACC